>PVIU01011543.1:0-64290 GCA_004026605.1 Ondatra zibethicus
GACCCCAGGAGGAGCTCCCCCCCTTCATTCTCCAGACCCCAGGAGGAGCTCCCCCCCTTTCATTCTCCAGACCCCAGGAGGAGCTCCCCCCTTCATTCTCCAGACCCCAGGAGGAGCTCCCCCCCTTTCATTCTCCAGACCCCAGGAGGAGCTCCCCTCTCCTGGCTACCCCGTGCTCAGCAGATATGGACCTGGTCTCTGGTTCATCCGGCTGGGGTTTATATGACTCACCAAAGGAAATATTTAGGATTTCTGCCACAGGCAAGGAGTTAGTGTCTCTGATCTGATCATTGCACATCGAGTTTCATGAAACCACTATGTGGTAAATAAAACTGAAAATATAACTATTAGAAGTATAGGAAAACAAAGAATCTGGATGAGCAGTGCATAGTGAAAGAAATTCAATAGATACAAACATGTTCAGGTACTAAACAATATACTTCGGATTAAATCACAATGAGATTCTCTATTTCAACTACCTGTGTAGCCAACGGCATGCACAGAACTCTTCTCAGGTATGGCTTATGGGAGCATGTCTTACGGTTTCTACTGCTGCGATGAAACGCCATGACCAAAAGGCACATTGGGGAGGAAAGGGTTTATTACGCCTATACTACAGCTTTGCTGGTTATCACTGAAGGAGGTCAGGACAGGAACTTAAACAGGACAGGATCCTGAAAGCAGGAGCTGGTGCAGAGGCCATGGAGGGGTACTGCTTACTGGCTCGCTTCCCATGGCTTGCTCAGTCCACCTTCTTATAGAACCCAGGACCACCAGCCCAGAGATGGTCCCACCCACCCCATGGCCCCTCCCCCATTGATCACTCAGAGAAAATGCCTTACAGCTGGAGCTCAAGGAGGTACATCCTCAGCTGAGGCTCCTTCCTCTGATGACTCTGGCTTGTGTCATTGACACACAAAACCAGCCAGTGCAGAGTGTGAGAGACCCTGTCCATAAAGGATTGTCATGGCAGGTGGCCCACAGTCCCCAGCAAGCATCTCTTCTGACTCCTAAATACCTACAGCAGCAGGAGGAGATGCTACTGACATCTAGTGAGCCCAAGGATGCTGCTGAGTGTTCTATAGTGCACAGTTCAGTCCCACACAGAAGTTACCTATCTGCTCCCAAGTGTCAATAGTACCCAAGAATGAAAGCAGACTCTGAAGAAGTCCCACGTATGCGCAAAAAGCCACTGCCTCTGGAACCTGTTCTAGTTTGAATGCTGTCTTCGCTATTGTCCCATTGCTGTGAAGAGGCAGCTTACAGAAGAAAGCATTTAGTTGGGGTTTGATTACATTGTCAGAGGGCTATTATCATTATGGCGGGGAATGTGGTGGCAGCCAGGTGGGCAGACAGACATGGTGCTGGGACACAGCTGGAGCTCACAAGTTGCAGGTTAGAGTGAGATTCTAGGGCTGCTGTGAGTTTTTGAAACCTCAAAGCCCACCTCCAGTGACTCCCTTCTCCAATAAGGCCTGGAAGACCATGCATTCAAACATGAGCCTATGGGAGGGGGGAGCATTCTCATTCAAACCGCCACAATGTGAAATGTCTCACAGGCACACTTGGACAGAAGACTGCTTTCTGTCAGGAGGAAAGACTTTGGACTAGGGCCCACCTTCGCATAGTATGACCTTGGCTAAACTTAATTATTCCTAAAAGATCTATTTGCAAAAAATGTCACAGTCCCAGGTTCCAGGTGTTAGGGCTCCAACAGATGTCTGGAAGGGAATACAACCCAATCTGCAGGACTCTTCTACATCAACCAGCTGAACTAGATCCTACCCAACAGGAGCTTGCCAATATGGCCTTGAACTCAGAAAGAAAGTCTACCCAGGCATGACCAACAAGTGAGTGTCAGTTTGTCCAGTGTCACTCACCTGGGTGCCCATTGGCCTTAGAGACAGGCGGAGGCCTGGTCTAATGACAAAAATCCCATGTTAGCACCACCATGGCCCACGAAGATGCTGACCACGCTAAATGATCATAAACTCTGGTCTGTGTTTGCCCATATCAGCCACTATAGCAAATACCACAGATTAAACAGCTTCTAAACACAGGGACTGGGGGGAGGGGTTTGCTGAAAAAGCCCAAGATTGGCAGTTTGAACCCCAGAAACCAGCAAAAACACCAGACAGGTGTGGCAACCTACCTATAATCCCAGCATTGGAAGGTGGAGACCGGAGACCCCCCCAGAGCAGGCTGGCTAGCATGACAAGCAATCTCAGCTAACTCTGCATTTGACTGAAAAACCCACTTAAATGACTAAGGTAGAAGGAGGACTGAGAATGACTCCTGATGTCTCCACCTGCACAAAAACATGCATGGTCATACACACACACACACACGCACACATACAGGTGGCCAACACATACGTGGTCACACACACGTATTCATGCTGACCCACATAGGTGCACACACTTGCATAGAGGTGGCCATACACATGGATGGCCACACACACACACACACACACACACACGCATGCATGCATGCTGACCCACACACATATGCGCGCGCACACACACACATGAATGCGCGCACTTGCACACATAGAGGTGGCAAGCAGTTCTGTCAGGCCTCGTCTAACAGGATATCAACTTTACTTGTGAAGCTCTGACCCCTCCCCAATGACCTCCCCTCCTAATGCCTTGAGTAGGGGTGCTGGGTTTTAGTATAAAAACTGTGGGAAGGCATAAGCGTTCCGTCTATCCAGGCTGCATGTCTAACCAGTGGTCTGCAAAGTACATGCATCCATCCTAGGACGGCTGGAATGTAGATAAGGTCATATCAAAAGGTTGGGCACCAGCCAAGTGGTGGCGGCCCATGCCTTTAATCCCAGCACTCGGGAGACTGAGGCAGGCAAATCTGAGTTTGAGACCAGCCTGCCAGCCTTATTTACAAAGTGAGTTCTAGGATAGCCAGGGCTACATAAAGAAACCCTATCTCGAAACCGCCCCCCAAAAAAGATTGGACACCTCTGCTGTTGTTTTTTACTCTTTTGCTCTTAACTCATGCGGAGTCTTACTGTTACTTATGAGCGCCCGGCCTTAGCTCGTCTTGTCTCTAGCAGCTTTTCTTATCATCAGTTTCCTATCCACCTTTTGCCTCTGGGCTTTTTCCTTCTGTATTTCTTACTTTCACTCTTGCTCCACAGACTGGGTGGCTGGGAGGCCGCAATCATCCTCTCTCCTTTTTGTCTTGCTCCCTCTCCTCGTTTTTCCCTTCTATTTATTCTCTCTGCCTGCCAGCCCCACCTAGCCTCTCTCCTGCCTCACTATTGGACATTCAGCGCTTTATTAGACTGTGTTTCAGAAGGGCAAAGGATCACAGCTTCACAGAGTTAAACAAATGCAGCGTCAACAAAAGCAACACACCTTTACATCATTAAACAACTGTTCCAGGGCATAAACAAAAGTAACACACCTTAAAATAATATTCTACAGCACACCTCCTTTTGGTCCAGTTGAGGAGATTGCAGCTGTTTGGTGACACTGACACTGGGGACAAAGATCTCTGGAGCCCTCTGGCGTATGTCAAGAGCAACAGGAAATGTCAGCCCCCACATGCTTTGACTGCCGCCTAAATAGCCCCTCCCCTGGGCACCCGGTCAGTGACCTTAGTCCTTTCCCTACTTCCCCTTCTCCTGTCCAGGTAGTTGATAAGAGAATAGAGAAGAGGTCCAGAGGTGTGTATCAGCTCCTCTGAACTCTGCCGCACAATGAGGCCACAATGGTGGTGGAGGGCAGGTGAACAAAGGATCAAGAAAACCCAATGAAGGGCCTAGACTTCCCCAAAAGGACGGGAAGCAACTGCCTTCGATGAAGATAAATTCTTGACAATTTCCAATGGAAGAAGTCCTCTGTGGCGTTTTCCAGGTGGCCAGGTTAGAAATCAAACTTAACTCATGAACGGAGAAGCCACAAAAGAAACGACATAGCCCAAGAACAAACAAACCCCCAGACTCCTTGGGAATGGAGCCTTTTGGTGAGCCTAGGAGAGCCATTCAGCAGTGTGGACTGTGAAGAACACCTTAGGTTTAGAGCAGGGATTGGATTAGGTCTGTGGTGGGACCAGTGTGGTGCCTGCAGCACCTTCTGCTAGTTACAATAGTCAGTGGTTAAGAGTACTTGCTGCTCTTCCAGAGGACCCAAGCTCAGTGCTCAACTTCCATTTCAGGTGGCTCTCAACCACGAATAATTCTAATTCCAAGGAATCCAGTGTCCTCTACTGCCCTCCAGGACACCAGTACACAGACAGACAGACAGACACACACACACACACGCACATGCACACACAAATACACATGAATAAGGGTAAAAGTAGATCTTTAAAACCTGTATCCTGATACTGGGTTAGGTTGCTGACTTTCATTCAGGTGGCAGAGTGAAGAAAGGGAGCAACTAAAAGTCACCTGCCAGCGCCCTCCCTCAGCATGCTTTAGCCTCTCATGCTGGAAGTGCCAGCAGGGTGACCGGGTGGGGGTGGCCCGTGGAGCCGGCTTTCCTGAAGCTGGGCCCCGGCTCAGAGAAGCACGCAGGGCTCCTCCTGGGCCCCAAAGGCAGACTCACAGGAACGTGCGAACTATTTCTCCCCACCCCCCTAAACAGACCATAGACACGAGCCCATGTTGCGTCTCAGAAAAGTCGATCCAGCCGCCTGTGTGAAAATCCCCCGCAGCCTGCAACGCGGGTTTTTATCTGCTGACTTGAAAAGCGCTGGAGGGATGGTTTGATGTCGCGTCTCACAAGAAGCTCGAGCTGTCTGTGGAGTAATTCTCTTACTGAATTGTCGCCCTCCACCGCATGCATTTCATGTTCCCTGTCTCCTGGGGAGGATGAGAACTGCTTAATTCAAAGCAGCAGAGAGCTCCACGCCCGAGCAGCCTTGAGCGGTCACGCACGCACGCACGCAGTATGGAGAATAGGAACTGTTCTACCTTTGATCTGGCACTGTTGCTGGGGGACTGACTGGCACAGAGAGGTGCTGAGGCAGAACCTATCCCTGAGAGAGATCGGTGGTGGGAACAGCTCTGCTGGCCTTCGACATGTTTCCTTTCTTCTCCATGAAGGATTTGTCCTCCCCTGTTCTTACCCTTCTTTCAGTGACTTCATTGGAGAGGCTTCGGGAAGCCCGGTACCATTTCTGAGCTCCCTGCCATGTGCGTGTGTCTCCTTTCACTGCGACAGCAACACCCAGTAGAGCGTGGGTATATGTCATGTCCTGGGTCCTCAGAGAACTGCTGAAAACTGGGGTGACCTTTGAAGCCCCAATACAGTCACAATGCCAGTGATGTTCAACTCATCCCAGAGAAAACATCAGGGAGGTTCAGGATCCACGCAAGCTGAGAACCCAGTATCCGTGTTTGTTAGGGTTGGGAACACTGTCCAAAGCCATGTGGACTGGCAAGTCAGGACCTTCTTCCCAAATCTTCCACCTGGGAAAGCAGAGCCCAAACCTGTTACAAGAAGCTGCCCTGCTGAAGTACTAGAGTCTCCATGGAAGGGAGAGGGACAAAGCAGATCCCATGGTTCCCAGCAGGGTAGCCAGAAGCTAAAACTGCCCTTCTTGGGGGAAATGTGTTGAGAGACACAGAAAAGCCAGATAAGCCCACGCTCACCCACCACTATCGTGCTCGTGAAACTATTTCAAAGACTAAGGGCGATTCAGGGGGAACAGGTTCCCTGTCTCCATCAAGACACCACAGGAAAGCATTGCACGTTCCCTAGTCCCTACCTACACAAGAGCCGAACGCCAGCAGCCCACAAAGCCATGCCAAGCATCCAAACTGAGGAGACAAAAACAGGGCAAGATAGATGATGGAGAGATACTGAAGAGATGGTTCCTTGGTCAATAGCACCGGCTGCTCTCCCACAGGATCTGGATTTGATTCCAGCACCGACACGGCAGCTTGTCGCAGTCTTTAACTCCGTTTCCTGGTGATCCGATGCCCTCTGGTGGTTCCTGTAGGTACTGTAAGCATGTGGTGAACAGATATTCAGATAAAGCACCTACGTGCGGAAATGAAAAAAGAAATAACATTTTAAAAGAGACATGCAGAGGAAGTGTGAGACATAAGCAGACCAGAGAGATGGTGACCCATGGGACCGTGGTCTGGAGCTCACCTCTGTGAGACGTGGCCTTGTTTGCTTCTTCTTTTCCTGCTGCCTGGAGCCAGGCCCAGAAGATGCTGGCTACTTAGCTAACCATTTCTTCAGGGTAAGGAAATGTTTCTTATGTAGATACAGCCTTTTTGTCTGTTTGTTTGTTTTAAGGTGTTGGATGTTGGCTCTATGGCCTCACACCACGCTAAGCAGTATCTCCACCAATGGCGCTTTACCCACCCCCCACCCCCAGCTCCGTATGTCCTTCTTACCTTCAGGACATAATGTCATTTTGCCTTAAGCAGCTTCAGTACTTTCTCTGAGTCTGTCAGCCCCTGCTGTCCTCTTTTGGACACACTTGACTCCAGGGGTCTGTCTCATGTGGAGCCTAGGGTCCTTTGAGGTCATTGTCCTTGAATGCACTAGGGTACCTGGTCAGACACCATCCTGTTCGATAAGCTGCCAATGAGCTGAATGTCCCTATGCCTGGGAATCCCTGGTCCAAGGAAGCTGTGTCCTCTAGTTCTCTTGTCCATTCAAGGTGCTTAAAAGCAACATGACCAGGGTCCGCACACTTGGAAATCTGCGTCTCCTCTCAAAATCTCTCGTCAGCTCCCACTCCCTGAAAATCCCCCCCCCCCAAGTCCCACAGAGGACAGATAATTCTGGGTATGCCACGCTCTGGCTTCTGGCCCAGCCAGCACCCGGAGCCTCCGTCACTCTCCTCCATCCTCAAGTGGGAACTGAAGTGGTCCATATGTAGCCCTGAGACCTTCCCGAGAGCCTGCACCAAGCCAGCCAGGCAGACAGCACCAGAGAGGAAGAGAGAGAAGGGAGGAGGCCGAGAAGCCACACCTAAAGGCCATGGACATCTCTGGAGGGAAGGCTGGCTGTGCGTGGTGCTGACTCAAGAGTGCTTTGCAGGGGCTTCTGCCCCTTTCTCCAACACACCCAGACAGTGGGCTGCCTCCTCTCCACACAGGTAAAAGAGCAGAGGTGTAACATGAGGGCTGGCTTCTTGGGGTTTATGTCCTGCCTGGCCCCCCAGTTGTTTAGCCCCAAAGAAAATCACACAGAGAGTCTACATTAATGATAAACTGATTGGCCCATTAGCTCAGGCATCTTATTAGCTCTTGTAGCTTATATTAACCCATCATCCTTATCTATGTTAGCCACATGGCTCAGTACCTTTCTCAGCGGGGCAGGTCACATCCTGCTTCTTCGGTGGCCTGGGCAGGAATGCCGAGAGCTTCCTGCTTCTCAGAATTCTCCTCTTCTCCTTGCTCCGCCTCTACTTCCTGTCTGGTCTCCCATCCTGGCTAATGGCCAATCAGCATTTATTTAAATCATGATTGACAGAATACAGACAATTCTACCTCACCACAGAGGGTCCTCTGCCAGCAGCTTACAACAATGAGCAAAGACAGGGATCCTAGACACCATCCTCAAGTCTATGCAATCCATGTTTCCATCACAGCCCTTTGGGCCCTGAGTGTGGGACAACCATCCTCCTCTGAAAGACAGAGCAGCTAGACACGGCGCTAGCCGGAGTCCCCTCCCAGCCCATGGAGGACCCTGATGACCACCAATGCCCTGGCCACACCAGGGCTCAGAATGAGAACTCCACAGCAGGTTCTGGGGAGGGTTCCGTTCAATGAACAATCTGGAAATACCCCCAACTTTCTTGCTGTCCTGGGGCAGTAAGAAGGACCTGTGGCCCCCAAGAGTCAGCATACCCAGGCAGTCCTCATTGTCAGGATGCCACAGTCCTCTCTGTTCCTCAATAGAGAAAATTGCAGCCCCGTTTCCTGGGGACTTCGAAATCCTGTGTGCCCAGCATGGTTTCTTATTAAATGTTAACTCAGACTGCATAGAGAACACCTTTGCCTCGAGGCCAAAGGCCACACAGCCTGGCAAAAAGGGAGCTCTAGAGTTTTGACTCTGATTTGGCAGAGCTGGACATCTGCAAGCTTGGAACAAGGGTGCCCTCTCTCTTCTCTCGGGGACACTGCTTCCTGCAGCAGGTACAGCAAGCTTTGTGAATGCCAGCCCAGATGGGGGTAAGGGGATGAAGGGACACTTCCACCTGTAGGAGCCACATGAGCCTGCAGGACAGCATCGCAGAGCAACAGCCGCAGCTGCCCGTGTGGTTGCTGGTTGCATGCTCAGATTGAGCTGTGATGTGGAGCTTTACAGAGGGTGAAGCAGAGAAACCAGCTCTGAATGGGCAGAAGAGGAAGTCCCCTGACTGAGATCATGGGCCCCGTCTTTCACTAGGTTAGGAGGCAGACATGAAAGAAACCAGGATGGATAGGGATCGGCCCCTCTCCAGTATTTCAGGTGTGTAGCTATCGATATAGGGAGCTGTCCCTTCCAGGACAAAGGCTCCAATTCCAGGCCCAAGGTTCAGAGCCTCTGTGAAAGCTGCCTTCCTTAGCCTGAACCAAATATATTCAGTAAAAGAGGAAGAGGAAGGGGAAGGGAGAGGAGGAAGAGGAGGGAGAGGAGGAAGAGGAGGGGGAGGAAGAAGAGAGGGAGGAGGAGAAAGAAAGAAAGAAAGAAAGAAAGAAAGAAAGAGAAAGGAAGGAAGGAAGGAAGGAAGGAAGGAAGGAAGGAAGGAAGGAAGGAAGGAAGGAAGGAAGAAAGAAGTTAGAATGAAAGGTGGGGACGAATGTGTTTGGTCTGCTGGTTTAAAACTCTGTTCCATGGGCTGCTAGAAGCTTCATGTCCCCCAAACCCAGGAGGAAGGTATATAGACAGAAGTTTCTATCCCACCTGGTCCCGCAGCATTCAGTTCAAAGAAACACACAGAGGTTTATATTAATTATAAACTGTTTGGCCTATTAGCTCAGGCTTATTAACTAGCTCTTGCGACTTAAATTAGCTCATAATTCTTGTCTATCTTTAGTCATGTAGCTTGGTACATTTTCTCAGTAATGCATTCTCATCTTGCTTCCTCTGTGTCTGGCTGGTGACTGACTCTCTGCTTTACCTCTTCCTAAAATTCTCTTAGTCTGGTTGCCCCACCTATACTTCCTGCCTGGCTACTGGCCAATCAGTGTTTTATTAAACCAATGAGTGACAAATCTTTACAGTGCAAAGGTGAGGCAGGACCTCAGGCATATGAAGCTCTTCCCCCGGCCAGAGTACCTCCTATGGGGCTGCACGTGAGCTTGTATTTTGGATGCTTTTTAAAAATTGAAAATTGTGTTCAGCTGAAAGTCCAGAGTGCCAGGCACAGGTTTGATCTTCATGTAAATGTCCCACCTGTGCCTACAAAAAGAGTTCCAGCACCCCGCTGGAGTTCCAGGGCCTTCCTGTCTTCCTCCTCTATCATTTTCGCTATGCCACCATGCAGTTTGAGATGGCTGCCACACCCCACAGCATCACTGAGAGTCAAAGGGGGAAACCAAAGTCTAGAAAAGATTCTCTGTCAAAAGAAAACACATCTATTGTGCTTTAGGATCTCTGAGACAGACAGTGGGGAGACAAAGATGGAAATGAGACAAGTATCCAGCCTGCCTATAAGCCACCTATGGGGATAGCAACATGCGGAGAGAGAGAAAAAAGGATCCTGAGCCAATTATCAAATAGGATTCCCACGGGGCGTTCTAGCCAGTGGATTACCAGCAAACCGGAATGAGTTTCATGAGTCACACACTGAGAAAGGGCCTATGCAGCATACAGACACACTTCATGTTAGGGTGGGTTCAATATGTCCAGGCAAGTAGGCCACATAGAGCTGTCCCATTGCCAGGGGTGGGTGACAGGAGGTGGCCGCACAAGGCAGCAGAAGTCTGGATGAAGTACCTTGAGGAGCTGGGAAGAGTGCAATGCAGAGTCACCCAGCCCTGACCTGCTACACAGTTTACCTTCTATCCAGATGGGTAAAGAGGTGATGAGAAATTAGAACTACCTTCTGCTCTGCTTAACTCGCTGAGGAGATCTGTCTGCATGGCCACCATGGGCACAAGGACAGTTCCTGTTCATTTGATTTCCCCAAGCAAAAGTGAGCCCAACACAAGACAGGGCACCCAACGCAGCTATGCATTGATAACCAAAAGCACCAAAAATCACTCACTTTCTGTTTAAGTTCAAGTTTCACACTTTAAACTAGTAAACCTATTAAGCAATAAAACAGCTACTGGGTCAATAGCAGTGTCTACTATGTTGCACTAAAATAGTTCATAAATCATTGCACCAGACTGTCAAAGGACATTTTAAAAACCAAATTACCCAACACCCTAAGAATCTTCAATATGAAAGAATACTAAGACTAAATGGAACACAAGAAAGAGGGGAGACCCAGGCATTAAAATGTTTGGCCTGTTATAATAAATTCCTCATGTAAATTAGACCCTTTAAATGGGTGGCTCAGTCTCCTTCAGGTCTGACACCAGCTTATGCTGACCAGGCCTCTCTGCGTCTGACAGTTCAGAGCTGTCTGTGTGTATAAGGAGTGATTTTTCTAGCCCAAGGAAATGGATGCAGAGGGGTTGACTGGGATAGAAGACTGACACACAGAAGCCTGCGTAGGTGGCCTCGATGGCTGCATGAACACTGTCCGTCTAGAGGCTCAGTCCCTTTCTGCCAGCTCTGGGTCCCCAACAACTCCCTCTGGGCTTGACTGGGGCTGTCAGCTGGTAGGGCTGTGCACCAGGGTAATGTCCTCAGTTGAACTGCACTTCACTTGCCACCCAACACTAGCTACCCACACTGCTGGCTTCTTGCATAAAGAGTGTGTGTGTGTGTGTTTCGTTGCTCTGGCTCTCACCAATTCGGCTAGGCTGGACAGGTGGCAAGTCCCAGGGATCCTCCTGCCCTCCAATCTCCAGCTTCTTTACAGGGTTATCAACTCAAGTCTTCATGCTTGCAATGCAAAGCACTTTAGGAACCGTGCCATCTCCCCAGCCCTACGCATTTCCTTTCTGAGAGGATCTCAGTACAGTGTACTTGAACATGGCTAGGTCAAGAGCAACCAGGCATCCATGGCAATGGTGAACACAGTGAAGGGGAAAGTCAGAACCTGAGGGTTGTAATGCTGTTCTGAGGACCCCAGGCAGCGAGGGAGTTATCTGTGTCCTTCAAAGATGGTTTTCTGGGTGATACAGAAGGGACTAGAGGAATGCAACAGGTGAGGAGTATCTGAGACCCAAAAGGGAGACAATGGGAACACAGGGATGGAAGCTTCTCAGGGGTGAAGGAATGCAATCAGAGATCAGGGAGGCTGACAACCTGCCAATAAAGTGGATCTCAAGGTCACGCTGCCTATCTGAAGCAGGTGGCCACAGGGCTAAGGGAGCAAGAGAGGGTGAGCTTGGAACCCCATCTCGAGTATATGCTCAGAAGACAGGCCCAAGCCGGAAGTGCTCATGCTACCTGGCCAGTGCGACTAGGGGTGCTGGGGAGAGCCCATGAAGAGGACTTCAAGAGGCGGAATCAGACTGAGCATAAATACTGCAGCAAGCAAGGCAGGGCCGGCAGCATCCGCTGGAGGCAGCAGAGAGAGGATGTGAACCCCAGCTGAAGAGTGAAGGAGAGAGGCAGGCAGCCTCAAGAAAGAAGATCAGGGCTTCTGGGGCTGACGGCAAACACCCTAGAAGCACGGAGCCTGAAGCTGACGGGCTCCCCTGACCGTCACTGGAGAGGGTTCTATTATTTATCCACATCTCAAGTAACTGCAGCACCCCTTCCCTGAGCCCAGGGCTGAGGTGGCTACCAGATGAACCTACTTGTTTTGTCAAGACAAAAGCTCGGTGAGAGACTGACTTGTGTCCTCAAAGCTGGGCAAACCAGATGGGACAGGAGACCAGGCGGCAGGCGGCACTGGGCAAACTGGCTCCAGGGCAGTGCCGCCTGTAGAGCAGAAGACCGACCTCCAGCATCGGCTTCCCTATCAGGCAACCGTGTGGACCGCAAAGCATGGGCACGACAACTCAGAGGGGCTGTTTTAACGTAAAGTGGTTGCTACCACCAGAGAAAGGGCTGTGTGCATAGAGCAGGCCTGCAGATCCTCTAACCTGCATGTGGCCTGCAGCAGCAGCGAATGGCGCCACAGCATCTGGCCTGACTCTCACCTTTATGACTGAACCCCCAAGATACGCACCACACATACACACACATGAGCCAACAGTTAATGAGGTAGGGGTCACATCTGTCCCCCCTGCCTGGACACACACTCAGGACTTGAGAACTTACAGGTGGGGGCAAACAGGAGCAGTGGACTGCTCTGCAGAAATGGAAACAGCCCACACTTCACAGCCGGTCTCATGCCCGAGGCAGAAGACCAGCTTCCAGGGAAAACGGCATAGTATTGGTTTCATACCTTGCCCAGAATTCACTGCGGCTTCTAAGGTCATGAACTGGTCTTTCTCTGACTCAGTCACTGGAGAAAGAACAATTGTATTAGAGCGGATGCGTGCTTTGTTCACGGCAGTACACACACTGAATGGGCTGAGCAGCTGAGTGTCCTGTCACTTACAGGCATGCTTAGCAAACTCCCTGCAAACTGCAGGTGCGTCATGTTTGGGAGCTTCAAGTGTGGCAGCAATGATCTGCATGCACACGTTTCCCTGGGATGCTCCTGAAACTTCAAGCACCCACATGTGGGGCTCAAACTCCTGCAGCAGGCACAACCCCATGTGATGACCTGAGGATCGTATTAACCCAAACAAGCAGCTAGTGCAGAAACCACCCCCCACCCTTCAGAGGAAAGCATCTAGTCAACACAAAGCTGGTTTCTAAAGTTTATTAAAAATCAAAGAATAGAAAAACTTTACATAAAAATATGTCAATTTTAGTGTCCACATTGTTGTCCACACACAGAATTGAAACATGATAGCTTTTGTCAACCTGTAGCATGTGGCCACAGTGGCAGCCAGGCCAATTCATTTGGTTCACCATTACAGGGATGGACACACACCTGTGCCTGGACAGAACTTTAAAACGCACTTCTGCGGGTCACTCGCACGGCCCCACGGTGGCTCCTTAATGCAGATATAGTCAATATTGCTAATGTGTAAATTAGTGCAGGCCTGTGGACCAGTGTTCCTAAATATTCTTTAGCAACAGGTTTCACAATTTAAATAGTTTAAATATTTTGGATGATTCCAATCCTCATGAGCTGCAGACCCCATGTGCTACTCTGCTCAGGGCTGTCTCTCGAGTCAGCGGCCCCACCACGGCAGCGAGAGGCAGACCCAGACAGCAGAACTTGTCCTTGGCTAGGCGTCCGTCACATTCAGACATCAATCTACAACTCCCACTGCTGCATGCCAATCAGATGTCACAGCAATCAGCTTCTTGTCTTGACATTCTCTACCAGTGGACTTAAAGAACAACCTACCTGTAGTGTTTAGCAGGGCCAGAACCCCCATTTTAGAAATGGAAGCCAAAGGGCCTACAAGATGCAAGCACTCCCAGGACAACCGTGGTGCTCCAGAGACTCAGGGTTGAGGTGATGGATATATTCTTGTTCAAAACAAGTAACAAAGACAGTGGTTGTTGTGGCAGAATACACTTGCATAGTATACCTGTATGCTGCTGACGTCAGGCACCAGCCGCTCCTGGGCCCATGCTGGGCTGTGCTCTCCTGTGATACAATAAAATACTCCCCACGTGCCCCGAACAGCGGAAGTACTTTTCAGATATTTGCTCTTAACAGAACGAGTGCATACCGCTATGCAGATTCCTCAACGGAATCAACGAAATTCCTCTCTCCACATTCCTAATCTGGGTGCCATTGTCTGTAACGATACTCCCCAGGCCCACGGTTCTAGACCACATCACTTCCCGGACCGTAGCACGTCACAGCCACAGTACTTTACAATCTGTATGATGTGACCACCTCTGCTCCCTAGAGGTTTTTACTTCTGGCACTTTAAATGCTGGATTTGCTGTCTAGTTTTTAAAAACCCAAACCAAAATGTCAGAACTTGTGGTCAGAGCAGGACAACAGCCCAAGGCCTACAGCAAGGCTGCCAGGAAGGCGCTGGGGCCTGGGAGCTGAGTGCCTCACAAAACCACCACAATGACTCGGCTCCTTCACTGCATCCGACCAAAAGAAAAGACGTGAAAATAAAACCCGCAAGACCCTCCTCACGGTGTTCAGGTAACGACACTTAACAGACAACAGCCGACACGAGGAACCCAACTTAGAAAATGCAAATTGGGAAAGGATCTAAGCGTGTTTAAAAAAAATTCCCTCCTCCCTTAAATATAACTTATGTGAAAATATGAAATTAAATAAAAAATATCTGAGTTATTGCACAAATCATAAGTTTTCAATATTTACATAGAAAAACAGTCCCAAAGTTTCAAACAAGACATGAGGGCAGTAAAACGGCAGCCTGCACACTCCCGTGAGAAAGACATGTAGCAGGACTTGACTTCTCTGCCTGTGACAGACAGACACCGGCTGCAAACCGCAGGAGCACACGCAGTCCTTGCCACTCCTCAGCTGCCCTGCTGGGCACGGACGCACATCCACATTTAGTAAGGCTTCACAGATGAGCACAGGGAGCTGCTCTGTAAGATGGATGCGGCCACCACACGAACATGCAGAGTGGCCTGTGCTGGATGCTGGTCTCGGCCCCCGCAGTACCTGAGGCCTCTGAGCGGCCAGGAGCCATTATCTGCTGAGACTCACAGGCAAGCTGTCCCTGGTGTGTGCGTGCTTTTTCCTCCTCCAGCCGGTGCGGTTGTACTGGTGGTGTCCTCGGTTGCCAACAGGAGGCCTCACGGCTCCACTACCCACAGAACTGTAGCCGCCACCCTGGGTGTGGTTGTGGGAGCCTTTCATAGACAGTTTCATGCCACTGTGCTGCTGGAGAGACAGAGAAAGCAGGGCTGAAGTGCAGCACACGGGCCATGAGAGGACAAGAACCACGGCCACATCGTCCCTGCTGTGCTGTGCAGTGGGCAGGAGGGAACCCTTCCCTCCTACAAGAGCGTCACTTCACTCCACGTCCTATACAGATTTCTGATTTGCTCTGTTTTGGCACAGGTATGAGAAGGTTCCTGTAAACCTGGACTGTCTGTGACCAGAAGCATCATAGGAGTCACACATGCCTACCTAATTCTCAGGACCTTTATAGCAGCAGTAAAGCTTTGGGCTGTTTCCAGAGCAACTGCAAAGAGGACAAGAGAAGCATGAGATGCTTCCGGGAAGAGCTGGGCAAGCCCACCAGGTGGAGGCAGCGGCAGCGCTGAAGGCAGGAGGCCTCCACATCCAATGCCAGCACACCCATAATAAGGGATTAGCAACAATGCCACAGAGTCCCCTCCCAGAACAAAACTACACTGGCCAACTGGGATGGGATAAGCAAAGAGGAGCTACTTTAGTAAGTATTGCATTGACTCCTGGGCAGCATCCAGCCCTGCATGGGTCATGGACTTTATCTAATGCCTTAGAGGATGGGGAAGGGTCTCAGGGCATGAAGTACTCCCATGGCTAATGAGACTTGGGAAGACATCCCAGCATGGTTCAGCACAAAGCTCCCCACGGGCAGGGAAGCCAGTGACTGGGTAGACTGGCTGACGGTGCCACTACAGGCTGTGGCAAGGGTAATGCTTGGCTTTACCTTTTGATTTTAAAAACCAAAGTAAGTGGTAAAGTGAACTGGAGGACACTGAAAGCCCTGCTCTCCTTCACGCTGCAGCGCCAGGGAGAACGGAAGTGCTGTCACTGCTCACGCTGTCACAGCGGACTAACCAGCACTTTAGATGCTGCTTACAAAGGAAAACAGGGGGAGCTGCACAGGAGACACAAAGGCCCCTTTGAAACTTTCTGGTCTCTCTGAGAGGCAAAGGCCCAGCTGTGGTGACTCCTGAGGCAAGACAGACAGCACTCACCTTGTGATACAGATGGGGACTGGACAGTGGATTGGGGGATGCTGAGGGGATGGCTGGGGAAGTCACATGATGAACAGCCTTCAAAGACGTGGTTCCTTCCACACTAGCCTGTCTGCAAGGAACAGGGGCGACTCCGAGGGTTGGCGGGGGGATGGTAAACCTGGTCTAGAAGGAAAAGGTAAGCATGAGCTTCCAGAGTGGGCGGTGGAGACCAATGTCCCTATCAGAAGAAGACAATCAAGTTTACCTGGGACAGAACTTAACACTTAAACAACTGCCTCCGGCAGCACCCATGTGCACTAGTTTAGGGCTGGTAGTCTGGGCTGCACGGCTGGGGTGAACTGTGTCAGACACGCCAACACTGGAGTCGTGTGCTTTAGCAGCTCATGGTCTCAAAGCAGTCTGGGATGATCTCAGCAGGGCCACGGACTCCAGCAGACACATCTCCACCTTCTGCACTGTTTGCCTTGCCCTCCACTTCAAATGCTGTTTTTACTTTTTTCTTTTTCGCCCCTCTTGACACACAGTTTCTCTGTGTAGCTCTGGCTGTCCCAGACCAAACTCTGTAGACCAGGCTGGCCTCAAACTCAGAGATCGGCCCGCCTCTGCCTCCCATGTGCAGGGATTAAAGGTGTGCACCACCACCGCCCAGACTGCTTTTCTTTGAAGTAAACAATGTACTGAATGGCTACAAATCCAACTGATATATAGTTGGAATGTATACACAAAATTGAATATTTATATTTTAGATTTATTTTATATAAATTTTAAAGAGAACAAAATTCCCAAACAATGCATAATTAGCAGACGAGTCCAATTCCATGCTGACATTTCACGGTCTGTGCGCTGAGTTTCTGAGGGAAAGAGGACAAGTGTCTACTGCAGCTAGCAGTGGGTAACGCTGGATAGTGCTTAGACATTGCGTGCAGGGCACCCACACAGCACCACCCGAGGCATCAGTTCTTAAGAACCACATCAGATTTCACCAATCAGAGACTGTCTTACAGAATGACCAGGGTTGTGTTCTATAGCCACCCAAACATGTCAGTTCCTAGGACACAAACACGCCTGAAGGAGAGTCAGTTCTCAGTGAACACTGATCTACTCTAGTGCACTGCTGGCTCGGATGCTGGCTCTGGAGAGGGAGCCTGTACCTGATTGTTCGTTGTCATGATCAATGTTCTGGGAGCAGCAGGCTGAGGCTTGCTGCTGGGTATTGGCAAGGCTGTCGGCAGGCTGGCCATCAGGGTGGTGGGTGCTTGTAGGCTGAACTGACAAACACTGGGAGTGGTGCAGGTGGGCGCATCTGAGTCCTAGAGCCCAGCACAGAAACAAGGAGAGCTGTGAGCAGGGTGCCACTGAGGTCTCAAAAGGCACCCTCAGGGAGACAAGCAGAAAAGGTCACTCGAGCAAATCAGGCTGAGCAACAGATGGTCCAAGTATACCCGCTTCCTCAGAGTTACTTCAAAACTGAGAAAGACCAGGCTATAGGAAATACAGATGAAACACGTGGACTTCAGCTTATAAATCTTAAACCAGATTTAAAAAAACAAAAACACTCAAAAAAGTCCATGGCTTGGCTGAGTGCTATTACTACCTTGGTCAATAGGTCGTGTGAGCAACAAAGCCTGGGATTAAGGCCTATGCCAAAGAATACCATGCACGTACATCCAGGAAGGGACTGAGATGGAGGAAAAGGTCCTCAACTCCCTGTTAGAGATAACAAGGACACCAACCACCCCACAGGTGAGGGAGACAGTCAAGAGCAAAAACCCACTCACAATATCACTTCCAGAGAGCGAGGACACGGAAGAAGCAGAGGAACCTGAGGACAGCAGCTGGGGACTGGACAGGGACAGAGTCAGGCGCTGGCTGTAGGGGGAGCCAGGCTCCCGGCTCTTCATCTGCTCCCCATTGCAAGTGTTGGTTCTCTCCTTTATCTTAATCCTGTTGTCTGGGGCAGGAAAGCAAAGCCCAGCTCAGTAAATTAGTGCAATGTGCCAGCAGACCAGGGCTGCGGAGCTCTGAAATGTTGCATGTGCAACTAACAAACCAAACCTTAAATCTGAATTAATCTAATTTTAAATGTATATTAAACTAGTTATCAGAAAGCATTAAAATATTTGTCCAACACTGGGTGTGTAAATCTTACCTGTAGCTTTTATAAACTATAACATAAAGAAAGTATTTGGAGTAGAAATGTAGAATTCTGAAATACAAAGACACACTGGAATTCTAAGATTTGAAATGAAAAGTACCTATCTCAACGATTTCTGGTCATTACATGCTGGAATGCAAGTACCTTGGTGGAATCCAATCAACATTAACAACAACTTCCGCCTGCCCCTCCACACGCCTACTGCAACTTCTGTTCTATTTCTATTATAGAATGAACGGTCTGTCAGAAGGAGTAGAAAAAGGAGCCACTTTCCTGGCCTGAACCCTACAAGAGGGTAAGAGACGCTTCTGTGCTAAAGGGCAGAGGGCCAAGCCTCACAGTGTCAGTCTCTCACCCAGGTCTGGAGATGGAAGGATTCTGCTACCCCACTTTTCTTTGATCCACCTCCGGTAGTCAATCACTTCCTGGGTGACTTTGATGATTCTTCCTAAAGTACTGCAAAGAACAAGGTTGGACACAGACATCATGTGTCAGGTGTGAGGCTCATAAGGACAAAAGAAGTCAAGCTGAGTGAATGAGTTCTGATGTGTTTATACTCAAGTGTACTATGAGATAAAAGGAGGCCACTATATACAAGTCCTTAACCACGCTCTCAGGGCCCAGACCCCCATTCACAGCAGCCATGAAGTGCTGATTGTTTCCCAGCACACGGGTAGGAAAGACCCCAAGTGCTGGCCTGCAACAAAGCCACAGTGCCATTCCTAACAGCTTCCTGGGACAGCCCAAGCCAGAACAGACATAAATACACTACTGCACAGTCCTGTCCTTCCCTGCCAGCTGCCTGCTCCCCGCCCCCACATCCTATACATCTGCAGCAGCTGACCTGGAGTCAGAGATAAACATGTCTGACTGGAGGACAGCGGACATGGGTGACGAGAGCAGAGCAGTGTGCTCAGATGGAACTTGCTCACAAGCAGAGCATGCACACCCAACGGCATGCACACCCAACGGCTGCTGGACCAGCACCAGCCCAGGGCTTAGAAGTCAGGATCTGGCCCCATACAGAATACCCCAGTAAAATACCACCCTATTAAAGAATGTTCAACCCTAGACCATGGGCCATCCAACAGCCGTCCTGAATCCCAATCCTTATTACCAAGGTCCACTCGAGAATGACAGTGTACCACCAATATCACAGAAACATACAACTAGAAAAAGTAGAGCTGCCACTCCCCAGGAGAAAGAAGCCCAGAACCCGGGTCCAAGACACATTACCTTTCAGAATCCCGGTTGGGGTAAGACCTGGCGAGCGGTGACACAGCATGGCTGAGCACAATGTAGGCATAGTCAAACACCTGCTTCACCTGCATGGCCCCATAGGAACTCCGCCCAACATCGTTTCCTGCAACAAAAGGCAACTGTCAGACTGCTTCAGGCCTGAGCATCACCCTGCCATTCCCAACTTCTCAAACAAGGTCCTGGGAATGGGGCCTCACCACTAAATGCCTCCGACTTCAGCAGCTTATGCAATAGGCACAAGAACACAGCACCAAGTATGTAAAAGCATACAGGTTCAGTGTACATCAGATGCCACGTGAGCAGTCTACTGCTATGATTGGAAATAGGGCAATCACAAGGATCCTGAGAGTTCATGAGGTCACCTAAGTCCCAGGGTAGCAGGAAAAGAAAAAGGAAAAAATACAAGGAACCACCCACCACAAGGAAATCCAAGACATCCTAAGCACGAGCCAACAGGGTGGCCCTGGCATGATCAATAACCTCAGAGATAAATCCTGACAGTGTCCCACAGCATGAGAGGGTAGTCGCCTGAACACACAAGGAGAGCTGGTGAGGAGTGAGCGCTCTAAGGAAGAACAACCCCAATGAAGCTGTCCCTACAGTCAAGAAGAACTCCAGTTCCTACACACATTCATCCCTCCTGGGCAGGTTAGGTGCGGACTCTTTAGGGAGGACACTGGAGTTTCAAGTTCCTGGAGTCAGCTATAGCACAGCAGTCATGCAGGCACACTGACACAAACACCTGAAGGCACGCGCTGTCTGATCATCTCGTTGGTCCAACAGACACTCAGGAAAACCACACCTCCCCATCTATGGAATCTCTCAAACCTCTTAAAAGACAGCTGAGAAGAACTGTCAGTACATTTTCTTCAATAGATTCTTAAAGAAATTAATCACATCCTAGAAGCATTGAAACACTATTAAAATGATCATTAAATTTGAGGATAATAAAACAAATAATGAACAGGAACAAACACAAATAAAACCACAAACTGGGTGTGGAGGTGCAGTGTGGGACAGGTTCCCCTAACGCAGAATGTGGGGGTGCAGTAAGGGACAGGTTTCCCTAACATAGGGGTATAGTTTGAGACAGGTTCCCTTTAACGTAGGGTGTGGGGGTATAAGTTCCCCTAAAGCAGGTTGTGGGGTGCAGTGTAGGACAGGTTCCCCTAACATAGGGCTGTGAGGTGCAGTGTAGGACAGGTTCCCCTAACATAGGGCTGTGGGGTGCAGTGTACAACAGGTTCCCCTAACATAGGGCTGTGGGGTGCAGTGTGGGACAGGTTCCCCTAACATAGGGCTGTGGGGTGCAGTGTAGGACAGGTTCCCCTAACATAGGGCTGTGGGGTGCAGTGTGGGACAGGTTCCCCTAACATAGGGCTGTGGGGATGCAGTGTGGGACAGGGTCCCCTAACAGGGGTGTGGGGGTACAGTATGGGACAGGTTCCCCTAACATAGGGCTGTGGGGATGCAGTGTAGGACAGGTTCCCCTAAGATAAAAATCCATTGCGGAGCCTGCTCAGCAGACCCAGCATCCGCGCTTGCAGTCCTATGAGAAAAGGACAAAGTACAGCCGCCTGTCACCTGCCCTCACTACTCTCACCGGAGAGGTGCTCAATAAGCCCTGTGCAGAGCTGAAAAGAACAGAATTAAACAAGAATCTGCAGGCGGTTTTACCAGAGTGGCAAAGGTTTAAAGGCCAACTGTTACCACGGTGACACGAGCACCCTTACACATGCCAAGGGGAGTGAGGCTGGGAGAGCCCTGGCTCAGCCCCCATGGAAACAACAGCAACATTCATGATGACACAGGGAAGCCAGGGAGAAAGTGTTGCAGGATGGGGGACTCCACCCTTCCTGGTATGCTTCTTCCCAGGAGTGAATGGTTTCTGGAGGACACAGTGATTAACCTTCCCAACTCCAGCGCTCACGCGACATGATGTTTAAAATGCAGTCAGCCAGTTAGAACAAGGACTCCTGACAGTGTCACCGCTAAGGTCTGTGGGTACAAAACCAGCACTGTGCTCCCAGCCAGAGGGAGTAAGCTCACCAGGCAGCAGGGGGTCCTCAATGCACAGCATCGATGGTCGGTACCCACTGGTCATGGCTTTCATAATCTCTTCTTTGGCGATATAGGCACCTCCTTCTTTTATTCTAATACCAGTTTTCAAGTAATTAAAATTTCTTCCATAAAGTTCAAAAAATTCTACAAGAAGCATTCCGAGGTTCTCGTCAGCTCTCCGGGCGTCGATTCTTGGATGTAGCTGTAAAGGCGGCAGAGCCACAAAGCGTGTGAACTCAGGATCACTCTGAAGACGCGTCCCTAGCAGCCTCTGTCAGTCACTCAGACCATGACTTCCAAACACAGGCACCTGACTAGCCCCATGCTGCCCGATAGTAGGTAAGTTTTCCATATTCTGTGTGACTGTCAAATGGATGGTGGATGCACCGTTTCACATTAATCTCATCCTCCTGAAATGCCACCAATAGGTGGCAGAACAACACTGAACAGAATCCCACCTCGTGTGAACCAGAATGTGAGTGGACTCACTCACTCTACCAGGGAGCTCCTCCTGCTCCCAGACACGCCACCGTCAGGTCTAGCTCATCACCACACTCTCTTCAAGCAGGCAAGCCAAAGCCTCCTACAGACCCTCGCCCACTGTCCCAACAATTCCTCCGTGCCAGTGACTGCCCACATGCAGCCAGCACTAAGGAGTAAGCACCTTCAGTCTCACTGGTCACACTCCAAGCACTCGAAGGTTGTATATGGCTCACAGCTCACAGTCTCTTTAGCCACACAGGGAACTCTGTCCTCCGCACAAGTCTAAAACACGAAGGTCAAGTCTCAATAACATACAAGTCCTGGCAGCACAGTGGTGAAGCAGGAAGCACAACTCCTCCAGGAAAGATTCCTTGTACAAGACATCAGAGCTCTGGGTTCCTGGATGGAACCTCTGCCAAAGAACAGGGCAGTCTGTCTGTCTGCCTTTATTCCCTTGCCTTCGAATCAAATCAGACACTCAAGTCAGTCCAGTACAGGGCCTGTCCTCCTTCCCTCAGACAGCTGAGAGATGGTCCAGCCTGAGGCCAGTGGGCTCTAACATAGGCACAGAAGGTGGAGAGGAAACAGCAATCCCTTCCCATCTGGATGGCCCTGTGAGGTCTCATAGCCGCAAGGACCCCAGGAACAAGCACACCAGGAGGTGACATGCACATCGCAACTGTTCTTACAAGATAACTGAAATGTCACCTCAAATCAGGGGCACTCAAGAGATAAAAACAGAGCCATTTAGCTCACAGTGCTGACAATGCGCAGGGAGGCTGCGCCATCGCATTAGAACAGGGTGGGCTCAGCACCAAAAGCTCCTCTGCTGTCACACTTCGGGGGCAACAAGCCTGGGAGTCAAAGCTAACACACGGTCAGCATTGTGGTTTAACCTGTAGGGCAGCAATGTCGCTGGAAATGATAACCCCTCCCCAAGCACAGTGCAAAGGAAAATCATTTGATATACATGGGGGCATATACTTGGGTGGCTAAAATACACAGGAATTTTTTTTCTCAAGCAAATGTTAAATGTCATAATATTTTAATTAACTTGAGTACTATTTTATATATGTGACATTGTTAACAGGTTTAAGAGATCACGCCTATAATCCCAGCACCTGGGAGTCTAAGGCAGAAAAACTGCTACTAGTTTAAGGCCAGCCTGGACCACACGGTGAATTCCAGGTCATCTGGGACTAGACAGTGGAGGTCTGGTGTCACTGGCTTCTCCTATGCTTCACTCACCAGAGCAAACAATGATGACACGTAATTTAAGACCACCAATCATAGAAGGCTTGGCAGGCAGTGTGGCTCACACATGTAATCTCAGCACCAGGGGGTTGTGTCAGGAGGACTGCTGTGAGTCCATGTCAGTCTGGGCTACACAGTTAGCTCCAGGCCATCCAGAGCTAGAGCAACTTTATCTCCAAAAGCAAAACAAGAAAAACACAGAAGATACTTTCTCCATCTTTTCCCCTTGTTGGTGCCCGAGCTTCATTCTGAAAGTGATGGGGACGGATAAGCACCAATGGAAAGGGCTCTGTATTGTTTATACAGCAATAAACCAACTAACTCTTGCTCTCTCGTTCCAAATACACACTTCACGCAGTCTCAACAAAGTAAAAGCTTCCTGGGAATCAGACAGACATTGCCTGACAGAAGCCAGCCACAGAATCAAGATGCAGGAATGACGCTGACCAAGACAGCCATACCTTGAGCCAGAACAGAAGCAGGAGGGGAAAACTGCTCACTAGTGGTAAGGGCCGCCACTTACACTGAGAGAACAAGTTCACAGAAGGTCCACTCACCTGCAGGAAGCTGATGGCCATTAAGATGAGGCTGTAGGAGCTGATTCCTCCTGTGAAGACTTCGTTCAGATCCCTCTGCAGGAGGAACTGTTTCAACACTAAAATCAAGTACGGCAGTAGCGAGTACTTCTGTAAACGCAAGAAGACGCATACAGGTCATCTGATGTGCTTTTTAAGAGACAGCAGACAGCGAGTTTCACAAGAGAAAGAACTGCTCATCCATCCTCTTGTCCCCACCTCCAAAAAAGAACTGTCTCCAAGGCTGAAGGATTCACACTTGCTGAGGGAGCATGAAAACGCCCTTTCCCCTCGAGTAGTGGCTCAGTCAGGAGACACAGTAGGACTGCCACCAGAATCCCAAGCACTCAGGAGTAAGCAGGTGCACTCGGGCTGCGAGCAGCACAAGGGACAGCAGTGAGGCCAGGCATGCGCAGAGGGGCTGATACAGAGTTCTCAGGGGTGCAAATGCTAAGGATCAGATGAGAAAGGAAGACAGCGAGGAGGGAGCCAGACAGGCCTGGTCCGAGCTCCAGAAGGCACCAGCTCAAGCACCAAGCCAATTCTCACACTCCTCGGCACTGAGCGTGACTGGATGTCTTTTACTCTTCATCACTCTTTGTTCATCTGGGGGAGGGGGGGACTACCCCATTCCCAAATAAATAACACACAGAGGCTTAATATTTCTTATAATATTATAATATAATGCCTGGCCTTAGCTTGGCTTATTTCTAGCTGACTTTCCTTAAGTTATCCTGACTACCTTTTGCCTCTGGGTTCTTCCTTCTCTTACTTCTGCAGACCTTACTTTCACTCTGACTCTGTGGCTCCTAGTGTCCTCCTGTCCTCTTCCTCTCCCTCTATCTCTACTCTGCCTGTCAGCTTCATCTGTCCCCGCTCCTGCCTCGCTATTGGCCGCTCAGCTCTTTATTAGACCATCAGGTGTTTTAGACAGGCACAGTAACAGAGCTTCACAGAGTTAAACAAATGCAGCAGAAACAAAAGTCACAGACCTTCAAATAATATTCCCCAACACTGAGGCCTCTCAAGGGAGGACCCACAGAAGGAATGTGGCCCTGAGCCGGGAGCAAGGATGCGCACTAACAGAAAGAACCTTTCCCCAGAGCTCTCTGAAATGACACTCAATGTTAGGAAGTGGTTATTCTAAGTAAATCAGAAAAAGAGCCACATACTTCTCAAGTACCTCTAGAAACCCCATTACAGGGCACTCATAATGAACCCTCTGTATTGCTAACAGTGCCCCATTAAAAGATTTTTAACATTCATGAGAAAAAGGAGCAACAGGATGGTCACATGGGACCTGGAATAGCAGTACCTTCATGTAGTTCTTGATAAACTCTGCCGCCCGGACACCAGTCTCCATGTTAAAGCTAATGTCGACTTTAACTTCAGTCTCCTGGTCTGTGAGCTTTATGATTGGCACCTGCAAAGATTTAATTTAAAAAGCGGCTTTGACATCTACATTTTCCAGACAGCCATTCCCCTTCCTCTCTTCACAAAGGGAATCAGCAGTCCTCAAGGGCAGTTTTAAAGAGAAAGGCTCTGTCAGTGGTCCCTAGAGAGCCAAATGATGTCCATCATCCCCCTCCACCGTCCTTACTGCAGGTCCCCACTGCACCTGCTCCTGCAGGCTGACTCTGAAGTGGGTTAGTCAGAGGGGAACAAGAGCCTGAAAAAGAAGACTCACGTGGGAAGGTCTGACCTGCACATGCACCCTAAGAAACCATTACCAGAAACAAATGCCATTTCTTCTTGGTAGACTTGGGGCAGGGGTTAGACACACTGAGCAGTAAGAGCAACATTACCATACTTGTTTTGGAGCAGCTGCTGCAAACACACAGATTGCACCACACACAAACCCCCTGCACTCCAAGATCTGAATCCATGGATATTATGGAGGATGCTCGGTAGAGAGAGCACACCCCTTCAGCAGATATTATATCTGAATCCATGGATATTATGGAGGATGCTCGGTAGAGAGAGCACACCCCTTCAGCAGATATTATATCTGAATCCATGGATACTATGGAGGATGCTCGGTAGAGAGAGCACACCCCTTCAGCAGATATTATATCTGAATCCATGGATACTATGGAGGATGCTCAGTAGAGAGAGCACACCCCTTCAGCAGCTGGAAAGCTTTAGATGCAGTCTCACCTTCTAGCTTTCAAGATGGGAGCCCTTTCCTATGCAGACACAGCTCTGGGTAACAAAGGGAACTCTTGATTTTCCTCCTGCAATGTAAGCTAGCATGCTGTCTTTCCCACATGAAAACCACACGGCCACACAGATTTCTAAGCTGCACTCTGACAACAGCACAAGGAATGCTAGCTTCTCCTTAGCTATCCTCTTCTTCCTCTTACTCCTCCAACACACATGGACATAATTCTGTCTTTTAGCATCAAGGGTGACGATCTCACAAATGTCAGAAAGTCCCATTCTCACTGGACAGCTTCTCAGCTGCTTACGCATGAAGATGACCACTTGCATGTATACACCACAAGTGGACAGTCTTTAAATGCAGGCAGCAACCACGACCAAGAAGATCAGAGGACGCTGGCACTATGTGGGAACTCCTATTCAGGTGGAGGTGTCAGGCCTCCATACTCACTGTAGCTTTGTCAAGGACTTTGATGGAGCATGGTTCAGCCACATTGTGCTTTCGAAGGGCTTGTTCCAACAGCTGTAATGGAGGACGTTCCCACTTTCCAAAGACAACTAGGTCTATGTCACTGGTCAGAAGAGAAACATACATTGGTCAAAACACACCTCACCAGGAGGTAACATCACACGTGGAAGGCCAGCCCCACAGCATGCTGCCGCTTATACTACAAGGCAGCGGCAGAATCCCATTAAGGACCTAAGCCCTGGGCACTGAACATAGCTCGAGTCATGTAACTATGAAAAGCAAGAGTGAAAAGGTCCTCAGAGCCCCCAGAACCACAGGGGTGAAACAGATACAGTTTTCCAGTCAACTGTGCTACTGTCACTGACTCTTTAGTGATGACCTTTCTGAGGGGGAACAGATTCTGGGCACACTGTGTTTGTGAACAGATTAAGACCACTGACACATGGGTCGGGTAGTTATAGAAAGGAAGAGTTTGATCCAATTGTGGCCTCTGAATCTTGGACTTTTCAGTCCGCAGAACTGAGAGCCAAATAAGCTTCTATTGTTTACAATTCAGCCAACCTGTGGTTACTATGTTACAGTATCAGGAGACTAAGGCAGTGGTGACAGTTCAGCCAACCTGTGGTTACTATGTTACAGTATCAGGAGACTAAGGCAGTGTCTACAATTCAGCCAACCTGTGGTTACTATGTTACAGTATCAGGAGACTAAGGCAGTGTCTACGACTCAGCCAGACTGTGGTATTTATTGTGTTATAATAGCACCAGACTAAGACAGTTCCCATTCATCTTCTGTCTCTAATGCCCAACATTTCTATTCCATAAAAAATTAAATGCAAGACGAAAAAAGCCAAGCAAGCAATCTGATACCTTAATAATAATCTAAAATTCACTTTCTCCCTAGCATCCCTCTGTGCTCCACAATCCTTCTCCAGCTGGCTATTGGAGCCTCAGGTGCACACAAAACCATCTACCCGAAAACCACTAAAGCATACAGTCATCTGAGGGGTACTCACCTTGTTGGAAGATAGAGACCTGTACTAAAGCTGCCAAATATCTGCACCTGAAAGAAAACACCCCACATTTGAGTCAGCAGGCTCCCACCTTGCAAAACATGAGTAAACAACAAACCAGCTTGGAAGTAGGGGAGGGAGCAGGTGGAATGCTACAAACAAACTAGAAAATCCGTTTATATTTGTGTCAAAATCCAGGCACAGTTATTAGCTGCCCAGTCAGGTAGCATACTGCAGGATATCTGCACAACTACAACCAAGTACCTCATTTCCACAGATACTTACTCATCCATGTGAAAGTGAGGTACTATAAAACACTGTCTTATGTTGGTTTTTTAGAGACAGAGTCTCTCTATGTAGCTCTGGCTGTCCTGGAACTTACTATGCAGAACAAGCCAGCCTCGAACTCACAGGCTTTGCCTCCTGGGTGCTAAAACTAAAGGCATGCCCCATCATGCTCCATTTGGACTTGCAATTTTTAATGAAACAAGTTATATGCTGCGAAATGCAGTGACTGCAGGGGGTGGGGCAGGAGTGAGATTTCTAACCTTAAGGAGATTTTAAAACAAGAATGAGGGAGACAGAGGGTAAATAAATGAAAATGAGAATATAAATATGAATTAATTTCTCAAGCTAATTTAGGTCCTCAACCAACTATGCATTGGTGAGCTAACCAATGGCTGGACCACTCCAGAGTTTGATTCAGCAGTGCAGAGTGGAAAATGCTTTTCTAAATAGCTCCCAGGTGCTACCCAGGATTGTGCCTCGAGAGCCACTATACCCAGGGTGATGGGAAGCATGGATGTGTGTGGACACAGCTGGCAAAACAATTACAGGGCATTCACATTGACTGGTGTGTGTGAGGTAGCACAAAAGATACCCACATCAGCTGTTGGCCAGAGGTCTTTCACCACAGTTTCAATCCGTTTCACCACTTCCCTTCTCATGGCTGCTTCTTCAGGACAAGGGGACATGAAGTTATAAAAGTCAATTATTTCCTCATGAAGTCTGGAGAATAAAAAAGAAAAACAAAGAGAGTTACAATTAAACAGAATCCTACCTTTTTCTACAGGTGAAAACATATTTGGAGCTACTCAGAATCTAGCCTCTGCAATCGGAGAGATGGCTCAGTGGTTAAGAGCACTTGCTGCTCTTGCAGAGGACCCCAGGTTCGATTTCCAGCACCCACATGGTGGATCACAGTCCTTTGTAAATCTAATTCTAGAGGACCTGATGACCTCTTCTGGTCTCCAAAGGTACATCCATGGTACACAGACATACAGCAAACCACCATACACATAAAATAAAAATTAAACTTTTAAAAAAATCTAGCTTATTTATTTTTTATTATTATTTATTTAATGTATATGGGAGTTCTGCTTGCAGGCGTGTCTGCGCACCACCTGTACACACGGTGCTCTCAGAGGCCATTAGGAGCACATCAGATCTCCGGGAACTAGAGTCACAGACAGCAGTGAGCTGGGAATCAAGCACAGGTCCTCTGGAAGCACAGCCAGCGCCCTAACTGCTGAGGCGTCTTTCTAGCCCCTAGTTTCTCTTCTATGAAAATACAGAATGAAAACTTTGGAGTACATGAGAGCTCACAGCATGGTTCAGCTCCACAGATGAATTCCTGCCAGTTCCAGACATCAGTGCACTGATGACAAGCCTTTAAAGATGCATTCAAAACAGAGGTACACTCATAGCAAAGGCAGTTTCCAATGAACACAGTGCAGCGCAGCAGCCAGCCAAAGGAGCAGACCCCAGCAAGGCATCCTGAATCACACAGGATGCCTCATGATAGGCAACACCCACAGCCTGAGACAGAAAAGATCCATCCCCAGGAGCCCAACAGTCCCAGTTCTCAGCAGCTCCGGATGAGAACAGTAGAGTTCACGGACTGAGAGCAAGGTTCAGAGACAGGCCAACACAGAGACAGAGAAGATAATTAAATAACTGGCCCAAAGTCACAGCAGAACACTAAGGCTAACTCACTAAAAACTCATGCATAGTTCCCAGGCTGGCTACACTCACACATCTTGTAGACAAAGAGGTTCAATGGCCAAAATGTGACTCAAGTCTTCACTAGCAAAGCAGCATATGCATTCAACCTTCTTTAAGCTGTGTCTGAAATACCAACAGTATGAAACAGTCACCTTTCTGCTCCCCAGGCCTCAAGTGCCGGGCTTCCTCCCTCAGGTGAAGTTACCTGGAGGACTGTCCCTGACGCTCCAGAGAGGACAGCTGGACAAGTCCTCTGGTCTACAGCAGGCACCCCACCAGTAAAACAGTGTGGCCAGATGTCTGATCACTCATTCAGGGCCAAGAGGGAGTGACCAGCATTTCTCCAAGGTAAATAAGGCCACAACCTACCCAGGTGCCCGAGCAAGAAGTGGTGCCCTGCAGAACACAGACGTCCTGATTCCAGTGCTGTGGTTCTATCAGCGAGAACAGGTACTCTGTCTGTCTGAAATCATGGCAAATGAGATGCAAACATTACCACTGCTCTGGGAAAAGTCAGTCAAGAATGTGTACTCTGTTCTCAGAACAGGACACTGCTGCTGGACTGCCTCGGCGCCTCTGCAATGAGCATGTGGTGGTCTGAATAGAAATGCCCCCACAGACTCATGGGTTTGAATACTTGGTCCATGGGGAGTGGCTCTATTAAGAGGTGTAGCCTTGTTGGAAGAAGTGTGCCATTAAGGGGTGGCTTTGAGGTCTCAGGAGTTCAAGCCAATTCACCTCTGGCTGCCTGCTGATCCAGATGTAGAACTCTCAATTCCTTCTCCAGCACCATGTCTGCCTGCAAGCTGCCATGACAACAACAGACTAGACCAACCTCTGAAACTGTAAACCAGCCCCAGTTAAATGTTTTCCTTTATAAGAGTTGCTTTGGTCATGGTGTCTCTGCAAAACAAAAGAAACCGTAACTAAGACAAAGGGGTCCAACAAAAAGCCAAGCCTCCTGTTGGCCTTTCCTGGAAGGAGGCAGGGTCACCACAGCACCATGAATGAGTCAGTGAGGGCAGGACGCCTGACGACTGACAGCAGCTGTTAACAGACATGGGAAAACAGATCATCACTCTCATGTCTGCCAAACCTGAAGAGCCTGTGGCTGCCTTGTGTTCCAGCCCTCCTGGACCATGGAGGTAGCATCCCACAGCCAGTGGGAGTCAATGCTAATCCTCTGCTGTCCAGCAGGCCTGTGGTCAGCACTTCCCAGTGAGAAAAGTCACCCCTGTGCAGGTAGGTGAGCAGCTGCCAGCTAAGGGACAGCGCTGAGAAACCTCTTGGTTTCAGATGGCCTGGAAGCCTGGTGGGACTCTAACTACGCCCATATTCCCAAATATTGTTTATAAATGTTCTTTTACATTTAAAGGGGGATATGATATAGATATAAATAATCTACACTGGTATGGATTTTGCTTTATTGATATAAATTTAAGGTCAATCTTGTTATATGTATATTTCTGCTCTTGTTTAAGGTATTGTGATTGTATAGTTCATTTAAAAATGTAATGTATAATTAGGAAATATAGGTTAATAGATAGTCATCTGTAATAGTCAAGTTTGCAGTCATGTTAGATTTTCTAGATGTGTATAGATATATTTTAGATAGGCATTCTTCATATCTTTCAAAGACTCAAAATATGGCATTTAATGTTTTAATAACTTAGGGCTTTTCATGACAATGAGACACGTCTGCTCCTGGCAGCACCAGCTACTTCAAGAGAAATATGGGCATTGAAGAGGCTCCTTATGGAGTTTGTTAGCCATGTGGGCAAGAAACTGCTCTTGCCTGGACTGCTTAACTGGACACAAAGAACCCACAGAGAGAGGACTGCTGAACTTGCCTAAAGGTGAGATGAACCTTTGGGGTTCCTGCTTCATGAAAGAGTCTACAAGACATTCTTCAGGATACAGAAGAAAGTGACTGAACTGTCTTTAAAATTTCCTGCTTCATGAAAATGTCTGCTGGATACTATGGGCCTGTAGGCTGAAGATGGATGCCCCAACGGTACAAAAAAACTTTGGGTGACTACCCAGGCAGCGAGATGTCTCTGTCATTTCTAGAGTTTGGAAGTTGCTTATTTCTTGTTTACTTAGGTAATATTTTATCCTTCTGGAGTCTTTGATGGAGTTAAAAAATAGATAGTTATAAAAATAGTTTTCCATTGTTATGATAAAAGATAAATTAGATCTAAATATTGTAACTGTAATTCTTACTTGATAACCGTTTTGTTATAATTTAACTATGTTAAAATAAAAGCCTTTCTTTTTTGTTTAAACAAAAAAAGGAAAAATGGTGTAGGAGGTCCTTCTGTATTTCTGTTGCTTTCATTGGTTAAATAAAGAGACTGCCTTGGCCTTTTGGTAGTGCAGCCCTTAGGTGGGCGGAGTAGACAGAACAGAATGCTGGGGAGAAGGGAAGTGTGGCAGACGCCATGCTTCTCCGGCCCTAGATGGATGCTGCTTAGACTCATACTGGTAAGCCACAGTCAAGTGGCAATATAGATTAATGGAAATGGGTTAATCAAGATGTGAGAGTTAGCCAATAAGAGGCTAAAACTAATGGGCCAGACAGCATTTAAATAAATACAATTTCCATGTAATTATTTCAGGTATAAGCTAGCCAGAATCAAAAGCAGGCCAGCGGCTGGGAGCTGGGCAGCGGGACGCAGCCCACGCGCCTCTTACTACAGGACTCTGCTTCCACTCCTAGATCCTGGAGCCTCCCCGGGTGCAGAGAAGGAAGAATGCAAAGAGGTGTGCTAGAGGCCTATGAGTTCACTGTGTCAGAACCTCGTCTTCATACACTGGGCCTTCCACTCGCCAACTGCCGGACTGCGTGAGCTAGGAAAGCAGATCAGCAGTGCCCGGGAAGAGATGGCCACCACTACACTGTGCTGGACTCCCTGAGCATCTTGGGTTTTGTACTCCATTTGCTCTCGTTACAGTGTAGAAAAGGAACACGGTAACCAAGGGGACCATGCTTGTCTCTGAGATACCCACAGGCCAGGCACAGCTCCAATTCCATTGAGGACAGGGACTGCACTGAGCACTGCAGTGCCTGAACTGGGCACTCTGTGACTGTTCTTAAGAGGACAGAAATGGCCAGACCAAAGGCTTCTTGGTGAGCTTTTAGTTTTCAGCATGAGAATACTAGAGAGCTGACTTTTCTTGTGTATTTTCTACTGAAAATTAAAGCTCATATATTAAAAAAAAAAAGGTAGTTTTGTCTTTAATCAATTTCCCCTCTGTACGCTGTGAATATCATTGGTTAATAAAGGAACCTGCTTTGGGCCTATAGCAGAGCTATAAGGGAACAGAGCTAGGCGGGGAAAGCTAAACTGAATGCTGGGAGAAAGAAGGGTAGAGTCAAGGAGAAGCCATGGAGCTGCCACTGGAGACAGACAGACACACTGAAATTTTGCTGGTAGGTCATGACCTCGTGGTGATACACAGATTAATGGAAATGGGTTAAATTAAGATGTAAGAGTTAGAAAATAAGAAGCTAGAGCTAATGGGCCAAGCAGTGATTTAGATAATATAATTTCTGTGTGATTATTTCAGGGCTGAGCAGTTGAGAACCAACAAGGGCCTCCGGGCTCCAACAGCCCACATCTAGAATCCCAGCACTTGGAGACAGAGGCATGGGAATGGAGAGTTGAAGCCTGGACTACATGACACCAATATAACAGATTTTCTCACGTCTCTTCTGGAATACCCAAATCAGGGGCATGGAGCCTAGATCACTGGGCTATTTGTAAGAAGAAGCAACCACAGCTACAAAGCCAAACCAAATCATTACATAGCAAATCCAGCTACAGAGGAAAGCAATGGCCATCCTGGCAGGACGGCTTCCACTACGGAAGTGCCGCATCCAAACAATCTTCGCAAATCCAAGCCAGGCGAAGCAAGTACCTTGGGCTCCTGGTTCCTATGCCTTCCTCCTGCTCCTCCCTGGCAAAGCTGGTTCTTTCTCTACTCCACAAGTCCCAGAGCTTCTGGCTTGGGCTCTCCACCCCCAACCAGCACAACTTCTAAGCTGCCCTAGGTGCTGCTCTTCTTCTGAAGCCGAGGCCAGCAGCTGCACTGCATCGAGTAAAGGGCACAAGGAAATGTGCGGCAGAGGGCAGTCACGGCATGCGACCAGGGTGGCTTAGACACCACAGCCACAGGAAGAAAACACCCACATGCTGAGTGACAGCACTGCCTTTACCGGAAGAAAAACAGGGCTGGAGCTGAAGATACAGTTCAGAGGTTAAGAGCGTCTGCTGCTCTTGCAGAGGACCCAGGTTCTGTCCCCAGCACCACATGGAGGCTCTTAACCATTTGGACTCCAGGTCCAGGAAATTCGATGCCTTCTTCAGGACCCAGATGGTGTACAGACCATGCAGGCAAGATACTCATATACGTAAGATATAAGGTAAATCTGAGAGAAAAGAGAAAGAGAGTGTGTGCAAATGAGAAAGAACACACACAGATTAATGGGTGACCCTCCCTGGATGTGTCCACAGCATTTAACACACCAACTGTGAGCTGCTAGCACTGTGGCTTCTCAACTTGCCTAGACACAGCTCTTGGGCCCCAAAGGTCCAAAGCTCTACAACTGCTAATGCTTGCCTCCTTTACCTAGAGAGCCCATCACTCATCAGCTCCCAGTTCTGCTGGAAAGTGGTGTTAGGACAGTACTTGACTTCAAGTGCTCATTTCCCTTCCCGATCTTTTCCAACACAAAACACTGGCAGCAGTCCTCAATTATCAATTATTCTCTCCCTTCCTCCATCTTTGTCTTCAAAAGCTTTTGTTTGGGGGGTTGTTCTTGTTGGTTTCAGACATGGACTCATTACATAGCTCTGGTTGACCTGAAACTTGCTATGCCGACCAAGCTGGCCTCAAGCTCACACAGATCCACCTGCCTTTGTCTCCCAAGTGCACGGTGTGCACCACCATGCCCAGCCTCAAAAAAATTTAAAATCAGGAGCTTCTGAGAAACCTTTCCTTTAGGCATCACTTTAGCCAGGAAACAGCACCTTGGTAAAAATATTTGGAATTAACTGATACACACACCCCTGTGAAGCTAACAATTAAAGTTGACTATAGTACGCTAAAACCGACTGGTGTGCACAGAGCAGCCAGACAGGAAAGGTCTCACAGCTTTCTTTGATTCCCATGGTGCTAAGCTGCAGTTACCTCCTTACTAACCAGAAGAAGTGGTCTGCTAAGAAAATGGGAAGTATCCATGAGAGAATGGATGAATCACTTGCACTATTCTGAGAGCAAATAATCTTCTTTAAAGCATCATTAACTAGCATAGTCAATGAATTAATTATAAATCACTTATTTAATTATGACACAAGGCAACTAGTATCTGGACAAATTTAGTAAACTTTGAATCAGAAACAAATTAGGAAATCTTGAATCATAGTATCAAACACTTTTTTTAACTGCAGGCTCAAAACAAGTGGAAGGAAGTAGCCTGGAACTGGGCCCATGGGTGTTTAGAGAACTCCCACTAGCTGCTCTCTGAGTAGCTGCAGGCCTTTCTGGTACCTATCTTCTACAGGGGGCTCTGAAAGGAATGGGAAGGCGCAAGCAGGGGGAGGGATTACAGCTATACTATGGAGGTATGTGAGGGTTTGACCTCAGGAAGCTCAGGAGAGAAGGAAGGTCTCTCCAAGCAGTAGCTACTCCCTGGGGGAAACAAAGAGAGGCCAGAGTCAAGTGTTGCTGTGATAAAGCACTCTGAGTCAAAACAAAGGGTTTATGTGGCCTGCACTTCCAGGTCACAGTCTATCAGTGGGGGACATCAAGCCAGAACTCAGCAGCCAGAGGGAGGAAGCTTGCTGGTTTACTCAGGGTCACACTTAGCTAGACTTCTCACAGCGCTTCTCCACAGCGGGCACCTCTCCCACATAATTAACCAGGAAACAACCTTCCACCAGCATGCCCACAGGCTAATCTGATCTGGGCAATTCCTCAATTGAGATTCCCAGGTCAGAAGGCTCCAGGCTCTAACCTGTTGACACCAACTAGTATACACAGGGGGTGGAGAGGGGGGGCTCTGCAGCTTTGTGACCAATGTTGTCAGTCTGACTTTAAACAAACAGATGCCCAAGAACCTTCCAGAGTCTAACCAAGGGTTTGAGAGGTGCCCATGTGCACCCTCGGTGATTCAAGACTGTACCCCAGGCAGAGAAAACCCAAGGACACTGCAAAAGCCCTAAAGCCACTCAGAGGGCTTCTTTCTCATAAGGCAAAGCAAGAACTTAGCTTCAACAGTAGGTACATCATGGAGACTCTGCACAGCCCTACTGCTGCCGCGCCCCTAGCCGAGATGCAAGATGACAAAATGAACCTTGTAAGAAAAAAGGGGACCCTATCAGGGTGGAAAATTACCAAAACTATAGAAAGAAAAAGCAGGAATTAAGAGAGAGGAAAAGAAAATAACCCAAGAGGGCCAAAGATTTCTGCCAATATGCAGAAGCAACCTGTATGCTCCAGTCACTTACAGAGGACCTACTCTGTGGCAGGTACCGCAGAGGACAAAACAAGGCCCTTGCTCTTACTGCTCTCCCGGAAGGGGTTTCCTCATGGAGAGGGGTAACGAATAAACAACACGAGCTACAAGAAACACAAAATGTGCTGTGTGGCTCAGGATGAGTTGCCAGGGACCACCTTCCAAGGAGCTGCTGCTGTGGCTGGGGCTGGAAGCAGCAGCAGCCAGACAGGAACAGCAGCCCCAGGCAAGGAAACCCTGCGGGGAGGAGCATCCCTACACTGCAGACGCAGACGAGTGCCTAGCCGTGGAGCGGCTCTCTGTCCCCAGGGGCTGACTGTAAACAAGAGGCCACCAGGCCTTCTAGGAAGTCCAGGAAGAAGCCAAGAGCACTGAGCCCTGGAAAGCTGAAACAACTCAAAGCCAAGTTCAGGTCCCAAGAAAAACCTCAGTCTGCACCTCTGCCGCCCAGTATCTGGGACCTGCAGGCCACAGAAGGATCATCCTTGGGGCACAGGCAGACTTTCAGAAGTGCAGGTGGACTAAGGATGGGAGCTGGTCCCACAGGATTCACAGCATTAGGATGAGCAGTGGGGGAAAATATGCTCTGCACAGGGAGGGAAAGAGGAGTGGTATCATAAAAACAGTCAACCCCAAAGGGGGAAAATTAAAGACACAGAAAACCACCTCATTGCCAGCTCCACAGAAAAACCAGAAAGAATATGTCACTAACATAGGGCATGTCAGGGGTCAAAACAAGGCATCCAAGGATGAACAGACATCAGATACTGCCACCCCAGGAAGGTAAAGCCAGCAACATGATAGAGCCCCTCCCTACTCTGCAGGGCAACTTCAGTCTACAGTGCACAGCATCTGAGTCCAGAAAAATCTGCCTGGACAGAGGTGTTCTGGACAAGGAAGCAATTAGTATCTATCTCCAGACCACAGAAGACCAGGCCCCACCTGGCAGGACAGGTGGCAGCACTTTTCTGAGATGGAAAGCAGCCGAGCCACCCGTCAGGCAGTGCAGCCCTTACCTGCTCTTCAAAATGTTCAATCTAGTCCTACACAAAAAGTACTGGCAGTGGCCACTGTGCAGTACCACCAGGCCACACAGCAGGCAAAAACCAGACACAGGGTCAGAGCATGGTAACCCAGAATGCAGCCAGAATACACGGATGCCTCGGGGAAGCAGGGCTGTCCCTGCCAAACTAATGAAAGCAACAGGACAAGACAGCAACCTGGAATCTGCGTAGAATCCACACAGGTAGTCCTGAGAACAGGGCTTGGGACACTGGCTCAGTGAGGGCTCAACAAACGCTAGTAGATGTACCAAACTCACAGCAATGCCTTGTGTACCGTCAGTAGGTGGGAAGACCCAGAAGGTCTCAGTCTACATAGAGAGCAAATCAGTGCCTTGTTAACACGATCTTCTGCAGTGGGGTTTCTTCAGCGAGGAGGGAGGCCACTCTAGTAGCACAGCACAGCAGCAGGTCGTGTGCTGGATCTGTGAGAAGCTGCATTCAGAGTCCTGTCCTCTAAGCCAGGCAGTTATGGCGGCGTCTGGCCGGCATTGCTCCTGTCAACCTCACCTCTCTGGCAACCCTAGTGCCCTGACAGCCTGCCCCTACCAGCTGTGCCACTCTGGGTGGACTGCTCCGCTTAGCGCCATGCCTCCTGGGAGCATCCTGACGGGCAGCAGGCAACACTGAATAAAGGGAAGGACAACAGGCCTGACCCGGGTGTAGGTCAGCAGGGCCAGTAACAATTCCTTTAGCCACCCTGCTTCTGTGTAGTCTCTGGTGAATCCAGTGACAATTCCTTTAGCCGCCCTGCTTCTGTGTAGTCTCTGGTGACTCCAGTGACAATTCCTTCTAGCCACCCTGCTTCTGTGTAGTCTCTGGTGACTGACTCGTGAGGAAACTGGCAGCTACACTCAGAACTACTGTGTATTTCCCAGACCATGCCAAACACCTGTTTAATTCCTGTGTATTTCCCAGACCATGCCAAGTGCCTGTTTCACGTTTGGACGCCATATCATAGTTGTTTCTCATTTCTTAAAATGCTGCTTAGATTTAGAGAAGATGCCTGTGACCAAAATACTCTTCTTACACTTCATCATACCTCTTGCCTCTGCCATGTCACCAAACCATGCCTCTGGCTCTGCACTCAAATGCTCCCACGCCCTCTCTGGGAAGCACTGATGAAGTATATGGACTTGCCAGGCAAAGAGCCTAAGCCCAGTTCAACCACTTTCTAGGTGATCCTTGGACAAGATCTAAGAGTCTCTCAAAAATTTCTCTCATCTCGTTAAAACAAGCTGTTGAGGAGGAGTGCAGGATACCCGGCTTTTCCACTGGAAGTCAAGTGTGCAAGTCAGCACCTTACATCAACCTCTAAGATAGCCTGGGAAGCAAGATCCAGTCCTGAAGTGCTTCCTCTGTCCCCTGCAGTCAAGTACCCACACAAGAGGAGCCACAGGCAGAGTCTGACACGCCCATTTTCTTTAGGAAAGGGACTCCTCGGAACAGTAACGGTCCCTTACGAACTTATCTTTGGGTTTGCCTAGTGTCTTGTTAAACCCTTAGCCTGGAGAAAGCTAACTCCCTCATCAACAGCACTGACCTGTATGTCCAAGTGCAGAGCTCTCTGCCAGACTATGTTAGCCAATCTAGACTGTGTCTGTGTCTGTAAAATACAAGAAATAGTGCTCATTTGTGGTTGTGATCCAGAAAGTCAAAGAGGAAAGTGCAGGGCTCACTAGCCTCCAAGAATGCTGTGCACAGGAGCTGCTGGGAGATGGTGACTGGGAAGCTGAGACGGGGACAGACCTCAAAGGCTATCGGTGACCCCAGTGTAAATACCAACAGGCATCACATCTTCTGTATGCTGAACCAGAGGTGCTCCAACCCTTGGAGTCGCTCCCTGTAATACTCTCCGACTCCATGCTGCTTGAGTAATGAAATTATCAGCCTTTCATAAAAGATTTGCACTGGAAACTCAGAAACATGGATTCTAGAGCTTTCTCCATAGCAACTTGCTGAGCAACAGTTTTTACTGCTGTTGAGTTTCAATTTATTTCAGCAACTTACTGAGTCACACTATTTCAAACAGAACACAGAGCTGCACAAAGTCAGCACTGTCCAAACACAAGGCCATTTAAATTTTAACTAAAATTAAATAAGGGCTCAGAAGGGTGCTCACTAGCAGAGTATCTGCCTGGCATGCTCAAGGTACTCAGCTTGATTCCCAACTCCACAAAACAAATCAATAAATTAAATTTCAACTCAGTTTTTCACCTGCACTGGCCACCCCCTTAGTGCTGGCTAAGCACACAGCCATTGCCCAAACCCAGGAAAGACAGTGTGCCGTCCTCTGCACAGGACCTCAGCCCCTGCTGTGTCTTCCCTACAAACCCACTGAACTGGGACTAGGAGCCATATCCTGCCACATACACTCTGAGCACAAGATTGAGATCTCATAACCCACCGGCCACCAGTAAGTACACAACACACGCAACTCATAACCCACCGACCACCAGTTACACTACAACACATGCATCTCATAACCCACCGACCACCAGTTATACCACACATGCACAGAACACAGAACAGACTCACTAAGGTGCTGTCTGCAGTTAAAATACAACTGCAGATTTCTGGGGGGTGGGGCTATCCCAGAACTGCCCAGTGTCAACACTGGTCTCAGCTGAGTCTACATCCTCCTCCCCTCCCTAAGACGTGGAACTTTGGGTCTGTAGTTTTGCCTATTAAGAGAGGGGTGGGAGGAGGCTTTTCCTGTTGGCAACACGAAACCCATTTTGGGTTTCTATTTCCTGAGGGGAGAACAGGGGAAGGAGAAGCCTTTCTCACACATGCAGACCAGCTCACAAGCTGACTCCAAGTCTTCAACTGCTATGAGGCAGATGTCGCAGGGTCTACATTTCAGGTGGGGAAGCTGAGCTGGGAATGAGATCCCAGGTGAAACCAAAGGACCGACGCAGCAGGTTCTCAAAGCCAAGTGCATGCTTCCCAATACAGGAAACAAATTCAGGTAAAAACAGTAATAATTTGACTTTGTGTTTCCCTTAACCAACCTCAGCATTCCCAGGACTAGAACTAGAAGGTTATGCCCACGCTGTCCCTCAGGAAACAAACACTGGCAAAACCCAGAGCTGTGTGAAGCAGCATCTGCGGAAAGGCAAAGGCGTGTCACAACCCACGAGAGAAAGGCGAGCGAGCTACTGGAACAAGGACCCTTGAGATGCTCCCATCTAGTTGGCCTCGTCAGCTGGGAAAAGATAAGGCTGTGCAGAAACCCACCTGCCAAGCCTCAATGTAGCCCAGCCCACACTGGCTGCCAGCAAACAGCACAGGTGACTAGGGACACTCAGCAGGTCTCCGAACTCACCCTAGTTTGTAACTTTTCTGTTGGTATCTATTTTTTAAAAAGGAAGATGTTACAACCAAGTGGGAAGCCTTTTGGATACAACCTGCAATTCTGCAAATTGTTTTCCATCCGGTGTGCTTGGGAATGTTTTTATCCTGCACTGCAAGTCTTAGCCATGCTTTCCTGCACCAACTAACACAGTCCAGCAGTTAAATCCACTGCAGAATTCACAGAGTGCAGGCTGGGGCACGGGAGCTAACTCCACAGAGTGCAGGCTGGGGCACAGGAGCCAACTCCACAGGAACTAAACACACAGAGGTGGGGTCAGGAAGGGACAAGGAAAGAATTGTGAGGGTCTTCTTGCTCCTCCAGGACGTGGCACACATTCTGCAACTAAGGCCATAGGTGAACCACAATTCCCATCAACCAGGCTTGCAGATCAGGTGTTACCCACATCTTAAACTAAACAATGATGGGCTACTTTGTAATTATTGAGTGGCAACTTAAGTGGGTCACCAAGACAATCTGACTCATGTAGGACACCTCATGGTTGGCACTTTTCAGATACAGTTTCTGTGCAATCACATGGTTCTTCTGTAAACTTTTTTTAAAATAAGAGACTAAAGAACAATTCTTCTGCAAAAGGCACAGAAGGCCACACTACTCTTGTCATCTCCTAAGAGTAACAATCAAGCCAGAGGACAGTACTGGCAATATGCAAGAGTTGTTGCAATGGGCTGATGTCCAAGCCAAGGACAGAGCATTGGAAAAGACAAACATGGCCTCCTCTTCCCACAGCAGTGCTGTCTCCTCACTAAACAATGCCTATGTGTGGCAGTCAGTGCCCAGTCACCAAACCTGTGGTTCTTAGGAAACAGTCCTTGAATTACATTGCATTACACAGCCTGAAGACAGGGTGTCTGGATGGGTCTACCCAGTTATGTGAGCCCTTGGAAGGAAGGGGTCTCCTCTAACTGGCAGGAGACATCAGGGTTAAGGCATCTTGTGGGCTTTAAGATGGAAGGGACCAAAAGCCCACCCAACCTATCCTAATGTGACTCAAAGAATGTGCCTAATGAGACAACCGTTCACAGCACTTTGCTGCCCGACCACAGAAAAGTGGGGTAATCAGTACACACGCCAAGTGGGGAGAAGACATGGCTGCCCCACTCGGCCATGTTCACACAGAGCATCACCTGCTTGCCTCTGCTGCAGGCTGCACCTTCTGGGCAGCCTTCTGGGGTCAGTGTACCATCCAGCTTTGCTTAAAGGAAAAGCATCACTGACAGGGGCCAGTCTCGGACCTGGCCTCAGTGCAGCAACACAAGTCCATGGAAAGCTCTAGGGATGGCTCCCAGGAAGGGTGATTACTCCTGTGACTTGAACTCTGGCTGCATCATCAAATTAAGTATGTGAACTTGATCATCTTGGATAACTTTCTCAGTACAGCTCTTTTCCTGCTCAACCTGAAGATCTGACCCAAACCACCTCACCAAAGCACAACCTCTTACTCCAAGGGGCACTGGTATCCCTGCTCCCAAAGGCCACTTTTGTATGAATTTTTTTAAAGATGACACCTAAAAGCTCACATTTGTGATCAAAAACTATCCAAGACATTGAAGCACAAGCCTTAAAATTATGTATTTTTTTCTTTTAAACATCTACTTAAGGAGCTAGAGGGACAGCCCAGTGGCTAAGAGCACTCGCTCCTCTGCCAGAGAACCCAGGTTGTCCCAACAGCCACATCTGTTTGCTCACAACTGCTTGTAACTACAGTTCCAGGGGAACCCAGCGGCCTCTCCCAGCAAATGCAGACATGTGGATGCTCGCACACAGGATGCACAAAAACTCGCAAAGACACATGCACAAAAATCAAAACTAAAAATATATAATAACAAGAGAAATATTATAAAGTTTACTTAAAAGTACTTTAAGTTGCAAACATGCTGTTTCTAAGGTAAAAACAGCACTGGTTTTCATCCAAAAACCACAGCAGCAGGAACCCGGGACCTCACCTTCCAGCATGGGCGCTAAGACTCTTCTGTTTAAAAATCACTCACGTTTTTATTTTTGTCTCCCCCTCCTTCTATTCCCTTTCTCCCTGATGTTAGGAACCAAACCCAGCGCCTCCCCAACCGTAAGGCCTCCCATTTTTCCAAAGGACCGTGCCAGCTTGTTTAATATTCTTGTCCAAAAAAATATACTGGCCTCGTCCTCCTGGGTAGCCAACCTGAGCAAGCCATGGTGCACTAGTGAGAGGCAAGTGGCTCAGCAGTTCTCCAGGACTCCCCTCAGCCATGGAAAGCAGTGAGGCCACTAAGCTGAGGAGTGTAGCACAGGCGCTAATGCGGTCAGCAGGACCATTCTCACCTCCCTCTTCAACCCCAGGCAGATCTCTGCGAAAGAAATCCATAAAGCACGACCACTGTGCCACCGTCACCTGCAGAGGGAGTGCTCCCAACTTTCCAGGCATCAGCATTCCTCGAAGCTCCCAGGAAGACAGGGGCGAAGGCAAAGGTGACAAGGGTGAGTACACCCCTGCTCCACAGTACACCCCGCTGGCCCTCACCTGCCTTCTTCCCAGTGGAGCCTCCCAACGATGCTTTGAGGAAAGGCCGGCTAATTCTGTCAAGCAGGCAGGAGCCGTGCAGGAAGACAAGGAACCTGGTTGCTCCATCAAGCTCTGACTCCCTCCCAAGAGTACAGCAAAAGGAGCACGCATGGAGCCCTGTGAGCATCACACCACAACTGCGCTCTAACTGCTGATCTGGAGGCTGCTCGGGCTTAACACAGACCATGGGTTCCCATCACCAAGTGCACAGAGCACACTGAAAGACTAACCCTGGTGAGGACAGCTTCAAGGAAGCTGCACATGGCTGCTGTCACTGCAGGCACACCTGGAAGGACACAACCTTCAGAGTCAACTCAGATCATGGGGCTGCAGGGGTATGCAAAGGCCTTCCATGTCCAACTGCACTCCTGCTGGAAGACACCTGTGAGGACTTGGCTAAATGCATGAGGACCACACTCCCACTTAGAGGGTTTTGCTTTAAATTTAACCTGAGGCTGACCATGGCAAAGGAATAAAACTGTGGGTCAGAGGTGAGCACTCAGAGGGCAAAGCAGGTTAAAAAGGGAAAGAGAGGACCCAGAGAGCCCATCCACACCCGCCTCCATCTCTAGGAGAGATCATGAAGAGGGCACGTCTGACGTTACGTATGCCATGTCCTAAACAAAGGTCTCACAGTTCCACTCAAACCTGTGCCCGAGCAGTTCTCACACGGGGATCCACCTTCTCTGCTCCCCAAGCTCATGCACTAAGCCATCCTCTCTCTGCATCCAGCTCAGGGGGGAAGCAGTCCAGCAGCCCACGAACCCAGGCCAGCAAGCAGTTTCCAAGGGCAGACTCCTCCCAGAGCTGGGGGATGTCGCAGGTGCCATGTGTCCACCAGGCGGAGACGCAGCGGGGGGTCGGCAAGAGCTGCAGACCCTCTCACCGTGAAAGCACTCATCCTCCTTTCGGGCTCAGGAAGGCGGTACACCCAAGACTAGAAAGAACACTGCTCGGCAGCCACCCCCCCCCCCAACCATTAACTGGGCCACACTTCAGCTAACACTTGACCTTAGTTCTGTCTCTTGCTAAGCACAAAGACTTGGTGCTGACCCACACATCACTCTAGACAAGCTGGTGGACGAGACAAGATTCAGACAGGTCTCTTTCACGCCATCCCAAGGTCGGTTCACATACGACCAACCAGCCACATGGAAGCAGTCACTGGGGCCACCTTTACTCCTAACACACAGGCTCAGCTCTACTGCTGTCCTGGCTTTCTGATTCCTCCCCACAGTAGGCACCTGACAGACGTGCCCTCCCTCCCAGGGAGGGCAAGCTAGCTAGAGAGCTCCTCCTCCAGGATTCACCACCCAGCAAAGTCATGACACATGCACCTGAAACAGACAAGGAAGAGTCACCAGGCACAGGAAAGGCATGTGGTTAGCATCTCCTGGTCCAGGGAGGACCAAGACGAACCTCTTAGCTGGTTCAGAGTTCTCTTAAGACCTCTATACCACAGTGACCAACTGAGGCGGAGTCCAGGGCGACGGAATAACAGAGCCCAAGCACCACTGAGTTCAGGCCTTCATCTCTCTTGGAGATGGGGGCCAGTGGGGGAGGGGGAGGGTACGGGGGTGATGGTCTTCCTGGAGTTGGGAGCTGGCAGCACCTCATCCCACTGACAGTGCTGACCAATGACACATCCAGGCCACAGTTAGGACTGCTCAGCAGCCTCCAGCAGGATGATTCCAATGTGCTTGAGGTGTGAAGAGACACACAGGTCCAGGGGACAGCATCTGCTCAATGACTGGACTTGAGAGAAAGGGTGACGGGAGCCAAGTGTAAACACCTAGGTAGCAAAGTATACCAGTATACCAGGAAGGGGTACTCAAAGGAGGGACCAGGTCTGGGGGGATCAGTAAGACTACACATCACCCAGTCCAACTCCGCCCCAGACTCTAAAAACACCTGGCTCACCCAGGAGAACATACAGAGGCCCACCAGCTTACAAACCACCACGTGGGCCACTTCAAGAGCCACAGCTATTGCTGAGGAACAGACAACGCTGCTGGTGCTTAAGAAGCACACAAGCAGAAGTGTCAGGGTCAAGCCATCTTCCAGGAGAAACACCATTTCCATGACAGTTATGTAACAGTCTAGAAACCTCCCTCAGCTTCGCCGCCACACACACAATCTGGTCCCTGACACCTGCCTCAGAAAGTTCTACAAGCCAGCACTGTGGAGAGACGGCAGAAGAAACCAGACTCCTCCTGGTCTGGAGTGCATCTCCAGACTCCCACCCGCTACCAGGTGAAACAAGTTGCAGGATGGGCAACTGTTACAATGTAACACATGCCCATTAAAGAGCATCAGTGTTCCCTCACACACCTCAAATGGCCAACCGCCCCCTAAGCAGTTACCTCAAAGGAGTCTCAGGGTCTAGCAATCATTCGGGCAGATCGGGCTCCCTGAGAAGGCCTGGGGTTGAGGGGTGAGGGTGGGGGCTCGATGCCTGCCTTTTAGATCTGCAGGAACTGAGGAGAGCCACGCTCACCAGCCTTGAAACGCACAAGCTATAAACGAATATTTTGTTCTAGATGCTCAGAAATGCCAACGGGTTGAATGAATAGCTTCACTAGAGCAGCCTCACCTGGGGCGATTCCAAACCCACACCCCCACCTTGCTGTCACTGGGGACACTAAACCCTAAAGGTCCTCTGGGATGTGTGGAAATTTTTTAAATGAAAACGACACCTTCCTGTGAGTACACAGGGAAAAAATTGTGAGAGCTACTAGGCGGCTTTTTAGACTCCCCAGGTGAGGCTTCCTGTAATGTCTGCCCAGAATTGATACGTAGTTCGTCACCTCAGCACACACAACACCCCACTTCTAAATGTCCCCCAGTTGCATCGCTACAAAAAGAAAAAAGAAGAAAAAAAGAAAAGGAAGAAACACATCACCTTCAACCTGACTACACCAAAATCTAAAATGCACGATTTAACCCACAGGAAAGAACCAGCTACCCAGCAAGCTCCCCTGGCTTCCCTGCCCCGGAGGGCAGGAAGCTGAGAACGGCTTTCCCGTCTACCCCCGGGCCGCCATCCCGAACTGTCAATCCCCGGCCCGGTAGGTCTGGTCCTAACGGAGTTTTAAAGTGCCCGCGTCCTCGGCGGCCCCGCGGGTCGGGCGGGCGCACTCACCCCTGGATGCCCGGGCTGTACGCGCGGCTCTTCCACGGCGTGCCGGGCCTCGCCGCCTGGGCCCCGGGGCCGCCCCCTCCGCTCAGCGTGGCCGCGCGGCTGCCCGACAGCAGGTAGTTGAGGCCGTACGTGCTAGCCTTGTTCTCGCGTTTCCGCCGGCCGGGGTGGAACTGGTGCTGCGGCGGCGAGCCGGCGGGCGTGGGGCCGCGTGGGCCCGGGTGCGCGTGGGCCGCGCCGTCGGCGAAGCTGAAGAAGGTGCGGCCGGCGCTCGCGCGGCTGAGCGAGGTGCTGCCGGAGGACGACGACGACGAGCAGCCGGGGCTCTCGGTGCCCGACTCGGCGTTGGAAGACGACGAAGACGACGACGACAGCGACGGGGACTTGTGCAGGCGCCGCGCGCCGTCCGCCGCGGGCCCGAGCGCCGTCAGCAGAGCCGGGGGCAGCGCGGAGGGGCCGGGCGCGGGCGGTGGAGGCGACGCGGCGGGCGCCGGCCCCGGGCCTCCCGCGGTGGTGGCTGCCGCTGCCGCCGCGCGTCCCGCAGCCCCGGGCGCGGCCGCCGTGTCCAGAGCCGGCGAATTGAGGCAGAAGTAGGACGCGAAGCCGGAGCCGCCGCGGCCCACGCCCTGCGAGGTCTCCCAGATCTGCATCCACAGGGCATTGGCCGGCCCCTTCTGCTCGGGCTGGATCCAGGCCACGCGCGGATCCATCCACGCGCCGCCCCCGCGGGGCCCGCGCCGCCCGCCGCGCCCCGCCCCGCCCCCGCCGCGCCCCGGGCCGGCCGCGCGGACGGACGGACGGAGACGGACCGAGACGGACGGACGGACGGGCCTGAGGCGCGCGGCTCCGGTGCGCGCGCGGGCGGGCGGGCGCGGGCGGCGCTCGGTGGGGCGCGCGGCGCGGCTGCGGTCCGGGCGGCTCAGGAGGCGCGGGGAGGGCGAGGGGGCCGTGGCGGCGGCGGCGTTGCGTGCGGGCGGCGGGGAGAGGCCATCGGAGGGGCGGCGACCGGCCGAGGGGGCGGGCCCAGAGCGCCGGGCCGTCAGTCCGTCACCGGGCTCCTGCGGCGCGGCGCGGCGGCGGAAAGACGCCCTCGGCGGCGGCCGGGCGCGGGGAGGGACGGGGGCCGCCGCCTCCGCTCCAATGAGGGGCGGGGAGGCGGCGCGGCGGGGGCGGCGGGGCGGAGGCGCGGCCTCCCTGGCGGGCCGCGCCGCAGTGCGCACGCGCGGGGATTTCAAATCCTCACTAGACAGCGCCGCCTTGGTTACCGCGCCTGCGCCCTGGGAGGCGGCGGCGGGGAGACGGCGGCGAGGGCGCCTGCAGACCAGACAGACAGGGCGGGGCCGGAGGGGGCGGGGCGCGGGCCGCCTCGCCGCGCGTGCGCAGAGGCCTCGGGCGGCCGGGTGGAAGTTTCCGCGCCGGCTGGCGTGCTGCGGTTGCCGGTCCTGGCTGGCCGGGAAAACGAAACTGCTGCGACTGCGCGGGGTGAGGGTTGCGGGGTTAGCCGCCGCCCTCTGCTCTGCCGTCCTGTGCGGTCAAGTGACCCGGTAGAGCCCTGACCCGTGTGGCCCACCGCAGTCCCCAGCGCCCCACCGGGACGCGTGGTTTGGGATGCACCACCGGCCACGTGGCCGGTGAAGTCGGAAGCAGTTGCAGCGTCCTGCGCGTTTGATGTGCGGGGCGAGCCTGGGCAGGAGGGCAGGTGCCTGGCAGATGCAGGCTCTCTGCTCCGGCTGCACCCGGGCTCCGCTATTTGTGAGCTTAAGGGAGCGGTTCCGCTCCTGGTCCGTACCACGGAGGGGCACACCGTGCTGAGTGCTTGGCGCTTCTAAGGCTGCACCAACGTGGACGGGCCATAGTGCAGATTTAGTTCCTTTAATCGGGGGCGTGAATACGAATGAATGTTTCGTCTCTGACCGCCTGTCCATGTGGCGCTCACCGCCAGTGCTGAGAGAGTCTGCGTTAAACTGTGTACAGTGGTGCATGCCTCTAATTCCAGCACTTGGGAGGCCGAGGCAGGAGGATTGCAAACAGTACAAGCCAGTCTAAATCAAAGAAGCCCTGTCCCAAAGAGATAGGGTGGTGTGTTGTGTTGGAAAGAAAAAAAAAAACAGTCCTTAGTTTGGAACTCAATTTTAATGGATCAGGGAAAATACCTCGAGACCTTGCCCTCTTCGCCTTCCATCCCTCTGCCTATTGGCTGCCAGGTGCATCCGAAACCAAACCATTACCTTTCCTCTCCTTGGTCCTTCCAATCACCTCTACTTTCGGTCGGTCTGTTTCCTGTATCCATCCCATCCTTGCCCCCTTTAGTTTTTACTCACACAGCAGGTGGATTTGTGTGCTTATTTTTTTGCCCACACATGTACATATTTAAGTTGTTACTTTTACGGAATCAGATCATCTACATCCTCAAAATCGTACAGGGGCTTGCTCTTTCGATGCTAGCCTTCTAGACTCCGTTGTCGTCTTTCCCCCTTCACAGCTATCCCATAACCTCGCTTGCACCAGCCGCACAGGGTGGGGCACACTCCAGCCCCAGAGCTTTCACACTGACTCTTACAGCTTCTTGGCATGGTCTTCTCCAGACATACATGACTCCTTCCCCTTTTCATTTTCATGACTTCCAAGTGGCTCTGCTTAAATTGCAGACCTTGTCCTCAACTTCCCCATTCCTTTCCCCGATTGACCAAGAAAACAAGTTTTGCCCAGAAAACAAGTTTGTTCCTTCCCCGTTCTGGAGATTGGGAAGTCTGGCATGAAAATGACAGCAAGCCCTGTTGTCTCAGGAGGTTGTACAGCAAACACCAGCTGCTGCTTTCGGCTTTCCTCTAAGTGGCTGCTCTTCTTGGCAGTCCTGGGCACTGCTCGTCTGGCCACATCACTGACCTGTCTCCGTCACTGTATGACACTTTCCCTGCGTCTGTCTCTTTTCCTAGGGCACCTGTCATGTTGGGCTGGGCTCACCCGAAGAGCATCAGCATAACCTGAGAACATCTGTAAAATCTGTCTCCTTATAAGTCCATTCAGGTACCCAGAACAATGGCTTCAACACCTTTTGATTCTACCCACTACACCATCTAATACATAGTTTCTCTGTGGTCCCTCTACTCCATCAGAGTGACAGGTCCCTAGGGAGAGAAAGGCTTGTCCTCTGCTGGGCATCAGCTCTGGGACAGCATAGCACAGAGAGTAAGTCCTCCCGTGGGTGCTAGCAGAACAGCCAAGGACATGAGAGCACCGCGGTCCCCTTGTCAGCTCCCAGGGTCTGTCATCCATGCTACCATTATTTTCTTCTTACAGTGTTTTACCGTGGTTTTTTTTTTCATATAGTCTCTTGCTCTGTCTTTACAGTTGCCTTTAACTAAACCCCCACCCCACCACCAGAAAAGTTTTGTACTTAGAACAAAGGTTTTGATCACAAACATCTTATGTTAAGTAGAAGCCATATCTTTCTTTTGAGATTTACTTATTTTTATTTTATGTGTATAAATGTTTGCCTACATGTATTGTAAGTGCACTGCACATGTGCCTGGTGCCCATGGAAGCCAGAGAAGAGTGTCACGCATCTCGGTGATGGGAACCGAGCGTAAGTCCTCTACAAGAGCAGCAGGTGCCCTTCACTGCTGAGCCATCTCTGCATCCACAGAAGCCGTGTATTCCTTGATGCTGAGAGGAAAACTCAGTCTTGGAAACCCTGGGCAGGGAGATCATTCTTCTCATCAGTTTCCATGGAGGGAAAAAAACCAACACTTTCCCTTTGGGGCTCAAAGGGCTCACACAGGTCTGGAAATGTAGACCCGAGTTCCCAGGCTGAGTGACGTATCACTCAGCAACTGATGGGTAGCAGGCTGCCCTCAAACCCAATGACAAGGTCGTGGTTAGTATTTCTCAAAGTCAGCCTAGCGGCTGAGACAGCCAAAGGTGGGCTTTCCCGAGGGTCCCATTCATGCAGCTGACATTTGGCTGGCAGGCAACTGGGGCACAAAGCCCACGACCTCATGTGTTTCCTCACGCCACAAGGTGTCACCGCTTGTTCTTAGTGTGGCTGAGCAGGGCGAGAAGCAAGCAGGTGTGACAAGCTTTGAGCTGGCATGTCATCATTTCTCAGCATACCGTGAGCCCAAGTGACAGATGTGATCTTAACACAAACATGGGTCTTTTTTGTCTTAATGGATGATGTTGCAGTCACACACATGGTATGTGGATACAGGACAGTTAATAGTGGGGGCCCCACTGTCTCCCCAAGTGTCTGTATCTTCTTTTATTTAGTACTTTTAAAAGATTCATTTATTAGCTATTTGTAAGTGGTCCATGTACCTGTGTGCTCATGCATGCATGCAGATGTCTGAGGAGGCCAGAGGAAGATGTTGCATATCGTGGAACTAGAGTTACAGATGGTGTATCACCCAGTGTGGAGGCTGGGGACCTAACCCATGTCCTCTACAAGAGCAGGAAACACTGTTAACCACTGAGCCATCTCTCCACCCCACCCCACCCCCACCTTCTTATAAACACGCAAATTGTTGGAGTTAGGGCCCATGTTGAATCCAGGGTGATCTCATCTCAAGATCCCTAACCAGTTATAACTATTTCCAAGCAAGGTCATGGGCGGAGGTTCTGAGAGTGAATTTTGAGAGGACTCTCTCCAGCCCTCTATAGAGGCTTAGACCTGGAGGCAGGTTCCTCTGCTCCGACTGTAGGAAGCTGTGAGATAGCAGATCAGAGGTGTGGTGGCACAGCACCCCAGCCTGTACAGGCTGGCCTGCCTATGAGCCCAGGCCTTTGCTAAGGGCTGTCCCAACCCAGCCCTCGTCTTCCTACTGGGGACGTGAAGGGAAGTAAAGGGCAGTGTCCACTGCATGTGACCTCTTTGGTCAGGACAGCAATCATTTTCAAGAAAACCTTTCTTTATTTTTTTCCTTACATTGTATTGATGAATTGACCATAATTATAGCCATTTTCAACTGCCAGAGAGGCTAAGAAATGAGACAAGAAACCAATAGAGTCGTGGTTTCTACTGGGCATGAGTAGGGGACAAATGACGAAAGGGGGGATCTGCTAGCAAAGGGGAAACCAGTTAGGGGAGGGGACCACAAAGCCAATGGCTGTGTCTTCAGTCTAAAAGCCTGTTCTGACTTTTTCAGGTCATCCTTAGAATGACTCTGCCAGGAGAATGCAGCCCTCTGATTTCAGGGCCCTAGGTGACATGGCCTTCTCCCCAGCTCACTCCAGGGCGGGAATTGTCAGCAGGACTAACTGTGTCTCCCCACAAGAGGGCACTTTGATTGTTGTAACTGGGAGGTCCCTGCAGTTGCTCAGTATAGGCAGATGACGAGAGTCCAGAGATTCTCAGTGGAGAAAGTGGGGGTACACCCTGAATGCACAGAGGAGGGTGGCGGGCAGAAGGGGGAGTCAGGAAGAGCTTCCGGACCAATAACAGGGCAGATGCCTCCCAGGGGGAGGTCTGGGGAAGGGTGATGACCCAAATGCTAAAGCCCACACATGGTAACAGGCCTGGGACAACGAGGTGCCGTGCTATGACACTGAGGAGGCCCCCTTTAAAGGTTTTACTCCTAGGACAATGCAGTCTGACTGTGTTAGAAGAGCCCCCTCTGCCTGACTGGCTAGATGAGGCCACAGCAGGAAATCGGTGGCAGGCGCAGTTTTTACTGTGGAGATTGTTCAGAAGGAGAGAGTGAGGGTCAGTAGCCATGGCCACTGTAGGAAGTAATCTCAAGCTGGAGGGAATAATGTGTTGAGAGCTTGTTTCTTTTCTTTTTTATTTCTTTTTATTTTTTATTTCTTTTTTTTTTGTTTTTTTTTTGTTTGTTTGTTTGTTTTTCCAAGGCAGGGTTTCTCTGTGTAACTTTGACTGTCCTGGAACTCACTCTGTAGACCAGGCTGGCTTCGAACTCACAGAGATCTGCCTGCCTCTGCCTCCTGAGTGCTGGAATTAACAGTGTGTGCCCAGCGAGAGCTTATTTCTGACACAACCCTGTCAGCGTGGGCCCAAGGTGGGCCGGTAGTATAGGCAGGAGGACTCAGCCCCACCCAGCCTTCCATGGATTTGTCTATCCAGAGATGTGGGTGACAGGGAAGGGATTCAACTGTACCTTGTTATCTGGGGATCAAGGGTGTGGGAAGGGAGGCTTTGCACCACTTGGTCACTCAGGATGTGTGTGGGGAGAGGGTTCAGCTCTACCCAGTCAGATAAGGAATTGAGGGCAATGTACAGGGCTCAGCTGAAACAGAACAGGTAGGCTCTCTCTGGGCACTGGGCAAGGGTTAAGCGTTGGTAAAGCACTGTTAGGGCTAATAGTGAGTCCTTTACATTTGTAAGCCTTCCTTCTAGTGGGCATTTTCTGTAAACAAGCGAAGACACCAGGATGGGCACCTTGACTCCCTAATTAGATACAGAACTCTCTCTCGTTACCCCAGCTTCCTTGAGCAAAAGACCTGTCGCCTTAACTGCCAGCAGGGTAATGCTCGTGCAGGCACCCGCCATTCTGAACACACCGTGGACACCTTGCAGGGACTGTGAAACACCGCAGATGATCGCCCTGGCTCTCGGGGCGCAGACCCAGACAGGGCTTGTCAATCTGTACCAGGCTTGCGATCACAAGCCTCCTCGAACCATTCCTATCTGGTCCCCTACTAGAGGGAAGGCTATGATTTGTAGCAAGACCATGATTGGTTGAAAGCACAATTTTTAATAACCATAATTGGTCCAAAAAAAGTGGCTGGGATTGGTCCAAACAGCCCCCTTTCAGGCTATGTAGGAAGACTGCTTAGGTTCCCAGTGAGTTGGCCGGGAGACCTCCTCCTACTTTCTGTTTGGTGCAGTGAAGAGTTGTCTTGACTAGTCTGTCCTGCTTCCAGTAGTACATGCTGAGCTGCAGACAGAATCAGCAGAGGATAGAACCGGTGTGACAGTGGCTACTGAGGCCACCTGGGCATCCCTCTGACCCACTGGGATCCCACCTCTTACTGGAGGAGATGATTGCACGTGACTGATCCCAACTGCACCCGATGCCCAATTCCTGTCTGGCCTTCTGGGTGCCGCAGCTGCTCCAGCTGCATCCCAGCTCTGTGCTTTCCAGCAGAGATGGGAGCGAAGCTGAGTCCTGGAAGCAGTCACCGACAACTGAGGGCTGAACAGGTGGAGAACAGTCAGGACAGGAGGACAGCAGGAAACGGAACGGCAGTGACAGAGTGGGCTACAAACAGCCAGAGAAGGGAGCTTGTGGCCCTGGCCACCGGACCTCCACAGAACTGTCCCAAGGGGCTCAGACCCAAGGCTGACAGCTCTAACACCAAACTTGTCCAAGGCCCAAGGGTCCCAATACCCAAGACTTGTGTGGAAATGGTATTGCCATAGGGTGCTACTTGCTTCCAGCCTCTTGCTCCAACTGGCTGCTATCAAATACCGAAGGGAACCCACATCTGGAAAGTTTCATTCCTGTCTGTGGCCCCATCCAGGTGGAATAAAAGAGCTCTCGGCTGGATATGGAACTGAGCATGAGGCGGGGACCAGCGCCATCCACTCCCTCAGATTCAGGCATCTTCGCATTTCCTTGGCCCTGAGAGTCCTCTGCTTCCTGGTGGAGGGCAAACAGGGGAGGGAGAAATAGAAAGAGGGTCCTGAAGGAGGTCGAATGGCCAAGCCTGGGGTGATCACCTCTTGCATCCAGAGCTCTTGGGAATATAGATTCGCAAGAGAGTCTGAAACTAGCAGATGCATGGCGCTAACTCTGCTGTGAGCGTGTGGGGAGGTAAAGTCACAGGATCTGTGATTGGTTCACTGTGTGGAGGCAGGAGAGGGGTGTTAAGAGCTGTGGGTTTCCGCTGAAGGGACCGAGGCAGGAGGGCTCAGGTGCGAGCATGGCAGCCACCGCTGGCACAATCTCCGTGGAGCCCTTGACACTAAACACTGGCATCTCCGGCTTATATTCAGTTTATAGGATGTTCCTTTTAGTTTTTGGAACTGACTAAAATCTATAGTGCAGAAGACAAATAACTTAAAAGTAAGGCAGGAGCATCCATGTGTTTCCACTTCTCTTCCACATCTCCTCTCTGTCCTAGCTGTAGTCTGAAGGGACAAGAAGTGATTGCTGAGGGCCAGTGTTGCACACCACGGGCCGCCCTTGGACACTTCCTGAAGCTGAATCAGCCAAGTTGGCTGTGTTTCCTGGCTGAGGTCACGTCTCAGGACAGCCCGGAGCCACACCTCACCACCTCGGGTGCCAGCAGTCAGTAAGTAGAATCTCCACCCAGGTAGGAAGCCTAGGTGAGTAAACCCAGCTTTTCCACCCCAGAGGAACCCCTATGGGAACCAAGTCTGTAATCGGGTCAAACAACCTCTCATGTTTCCGTGAAGACCAGGGCCTGCAGGTCCCGTTTCTCAACTTGGACAATCTGCTAAACCTCTAACCTCGCACGCTGCGTCTTCAGGAAGGGATGGACGATCCTGGTCACTTACACTTAGGATTATATGAAAACTAATTGCAGCTGGATTTCAAGAGTGACCATTCACAGACCCTACAAGCGGGCAGCTCTTACTGCTCTGAGACTCTGCAAGAAGCTGGGGTTTCCTCTGAGCCTTCCAGGCATCTCTGGGCCTCTTCCTCTGAGGAGGAAGACAGTGCATAGACCCACACCGTGCTCCACTCAGGCTGGTCCTCCTCCAGCTGTGGAGCTGCTCTTCATCTCCGTCTCTCAAGTTGTTCTGTATCCTCTGCCCACCCTTCTGGCTGGCCTGGAATTCACTCTTCAGCCCAAGCTGGTCTCAGACTTGGGACAGTCTCCTACTTCCAGTGCCCAAGTGTGTTTACAGGTGAGGGCCATCACATCCACGCTGTATCCATGGCGTTTACCAAGGGGCGACAGGAGTAGCTAGGTAAGCCTCCAGAGGGAAGCTGCCCTGAGCACCTGTCGGACGAGGGCTTTCTCACCCACAGTACCAGAATAGGCCTGGAGAATTCTGAGCCGGGCAGTTAGATCGACTCTCCGAGGCCTTCTCTAGAGGGTCATCCAGTGCACTCCACGGGCAGGAGCAGGCTGAGGACCATGCCAAGCCTGGGGAAGAACTCTGCAGAGTGGCAGTGAGGACGCCACCAGAAGAGTTGGGCAGAGTGTAGTTTCTGGGACATGGGTTTAGAATGGCTGGAGGTTCTGGTTTCCTGATTTAGGGGACAACAGGGCAAGCAAGAAATGCCCCCTGTGGGGAGGCACCTTGAGCTGACATGGTGGTTGGCACTGAGCACAGCTTCCTGGCAAGGCCTAGCCAGGAGCACGTGCAGGAAGACTCACAGTTACTGGTGGCACTGGGTGAGCAGCACGCAGAAGTGGGTATGGACCCGGGGAGCAAGCAGGGAGAACCAAGGGGACTGGGGGCTTGCCCCTTGGTCTTCATGAGTTAGCCACGTGGCATTTCAATCCCCTGAAGTTTCTCGATAGGGTGGAGGCATGCGTTAGAACTTTTCAAGGTCCTATTCAGTAAAATATGTGGGTCCTACTACACTGAAGAACTGGCTCAGCCCCACAAAGGCCTAAAAATAGCGAGTTTACAGACCTGCAGATTCTTTCCTCATGACAGCAAGGCCTGGCGGGCCCGCTGGCTGCCCGGGAGGCACCCCCCCTCCCAGCTCCAGACACAGACAGACCAAGGCTGGGCTCAAAGCCTTGCCTGCTGGGGCGTTCCAGGGGACACCGCCTACCGCAAAAGCTTGGCCATGACCAGCACTCTCTCTGGCCCGGGCATTGGCTGCCTATTGCCAGCAGGGCTCCTTCCTTCTGGATTGTTCTTCGGAATGTCACCTACTTTTTTTAACCTCAGTCATCGGACCGATGGTGACCAGAGCCCACACTCCGCCAAGGATGGCAGGTGAGAGAATGGAGAGCAGGCCGATTGAACACGCGTGGCGCCCCACCCCGCAGGCCGATGAAACACGTGTGGCGCCCCACCCCGCAGGATCCAAGTTTTGAGGAGGAGTCAGTTTTGTTCATTTTAGGGCCTCCCTTATAGATGCTTATGGGGAAAATGTCGTCTTCCTCCCAGCAGAGAAATGACACAGAGATGGCACCTAGGCAGACATCCAGGCGAGGACAGCGGGATCTGCTGCTGCCACTCCGAAGCTTTGACTTGTCAGTGCTCAGTCTCACTCTGAGAGGCATCAGCACCTTCAGGAGTGTGGAGAGCCCACAGAGGAGCTCCGGGCCTCACTTGGGTGTGGGCTCCGATCTGCAGCAGTATTCTACTGTCTTGGTAATCCAGGCAGGTGGCCAGGAAGGTAAATCCTCCAAAAAAGGATGGGACTTGGTTGTAGCTACCAGGAACTCTACACACTACACACACACACACACACACAAACACACACACACTCAGGATATGGGCTGGGGTCTGAGGGAGCATCTGTCATAGGAGTTTGTTCTTTTCCTCTCTGGAGGGTGGTCAGATGTCTGATGGAGCACAACCAGCTCAAGGAATGAGTTGAAATCCCTGTTCTATGTGACCAACGTTCTTGAAATATGAACAGCTTCATAAATTGACTTTTGCTCATTTCTTCTACAAAGAGCAACAGCCCCCAGGTCTTGATGCCTGGTCAGAAAACCATGGCACAGAATGCTGGGTCTTCCCTCCGGTTCTACTCCACATACTTCCATTCAGGATCAGAGACTGGATTAGCAGCCTTCCTCAATCTCATGGCTACGGCGGTCAGGTAAAGGCCCTGCTGATGCCACAGGGATGTGGTGCGGCCACCTCAAATCACATCTCATGGGTGGCACCAACCTCAGGGAAGCACAGTGAATCTCATGATGTGGGGTGGGGTGTGTGATTCTCTGGCAGATATTAAGGAGGAGTGTCAGGACCCTCTCTCCCTGATGTAAAAAAGTATTGTGTCCCTGTAGCTGTCTGTCTGTCCACTGACCTAATCCACAAACAGTGATCCAAATTGGCACTTGTCTGATTTTTCTTGCCTCAATCTGACTAACTTTAAAAATAGCCGTTAACAAGTCTGTGACTTCTTATCATAAAAGCATTTAAAACTAATGGATGTTCTGCCCCCAAGTTGTTAGGAAACAGGGGGAGGGGGAGAATAAGACTCAAAATCTCACCTTGTGTTTTGTGAGTTATTATCTGATCTTAGATAAATTCATCCACCCATGACTTGCTATTCAGGCAACAAATGCACATGTTGTTTCTGCCATGTGGTAAGCACTGGGTATCCAGCAAGGAAGGGCAGGAATCCACGCCCATGGCACTTTCCATCAGAAGGGGAGTCAAGCCTGATGCCCCTCCCCCATCTCAGTGTCTCTAACACTGAGCCCATGTCTCTGAGCTCACACAAGGCAAATCCTTTGGGGTGCAAGTGTTCAAGGCTGTGCTGAGTTTCCGCACTGCCTACAGTGTGGGCAGTGAAGAGGCTGTGAGCCAGCTCAGGTTCTTACCAAATTCTCTGTCGCAAGAGTTTCTAAAGACTAGAAGTAGAGAAGTCCCTGCTGGCCCAGATTGTCACCGGCACCATGGAGGGACACTGCGTCCTTTCAGAGTGGGCATAGGCTTGCACAGCCCCTTCCTCACTGTGACTGCAGCCCTTTGTAGAATATTGTTCAGAATCCACCCTCTGCTCTCTGATGGATCCCTCTAAGAGTGTGGACTTGCCGTCACCTCCCCAGTACACTGCCATGCCCACCTGAACGCCTTCAGCCCCATGGCTGCATCCTCCTTCCACTCTGGCGGGCATGAGTGCTCTCCTCCCTGACTGACCTGCTCCCCTTCTTTGGTTCCACTCAGACTAATATCTGGCCTAGCTATCCGTTGGGAAGCCATCTTTTCTTTTTTTTAAAAAATATTTTTATGGTTTATTTAACTTTATTTTATGTGCATTGGTGTGAAGGTGTCAGATTCCCCTGACACTGGATCTTCAGACAGTTGTGAGCTGCCATGTGGGTGCTGGGAATTGAACCCCGGTCCTCTGGAAGAGCAGTCAGTGTTCTTAACCACTAAGCCATCTCTCCAGCCCTGGGAAGCCATCTTTTCTATCCTTGTTCCTGACCTGTGGCTAGTTTTCTTTGAGTTTACTCACTTCCATTCCTACATCTGAGGTTTCTGCTGTCCCATACCTGTACCTGGGTTCAGCAGCAAGAACACTGCCCTTGCATGTTCAAACAAGAGCCTGGGGGAGACCACCCAAGCATTGCTGTTGACTATGAAGCTCCCTGAGAAAGCCTAGAATCAATCCTGCAGACTGATTCACTGATTAGAACAGCCCAGTTATGGGAAGATGAAGGACTACAGTCAAGCTTAGTTCCTTTCTTTTCCACTTAGCATGAACTTCTCTTTGCCTGCCCTAACCTCGGTGTCTATCAGGTAAAACCTGGGCATGTTTTACCTTGGCAGATCACTACCTTCCACCAACTCAAATCGAAGAATGAACATCACAAGATAACATCTGAACTGCGTAAGTGAAATGTCCTGAGTTTGCTGTAGTCTTGAATGTAGTACGTATCTAGTGAATGTGCTAATTATGGTTTCTCTTGTTCTATGATGACAGACGCTCATGTAAACTCTCCCATGAGGGGATATGTCATTCAGAGCAACCAAAAGCCACCTTCCTAGGCTGGGGTTCCTCATATCTGACTCAGAACAGACAGCCTCCTTTGGAGCAGGAGCTGTGTTCTGTGTCACCTGAACGAATGAGCTAGCATCTGAGATCTCCCCTACCTGGCTCGCAAGCTCCAGACCAGCCTTGTTAGAGTCACCAGACACTCAAAACCGTTCCACCATGCAGGTCATGGGAATGCCCCTTCACCTCTGTCTTTGCCTTCCTCAGTACAATCCAAGCCTTCCGGACCCAGGTCCATCTGCAAAACCTTCGTAAGGGTCCCCTGGTTACACTCCTAAAGCAATGGAGACAGGGCTCTATGGTCACCATGGCAGCGACTGGCAGATATGAGAATAAGTGCTAGGACTCTAGTTGCTGCCTTAATTAGCTTATTCTTTTATTGCTTACATCATACACGAGATATTTAACCTTTCATTTTCTTACTGAGTATCTCACATGCACTACCAGGCTTTGCCTCTGGGGATCTGAGCCCTTCCTCAGCCCCACCTCTGGGGCCTGCATTCAACTGACACATGTTCCTGGGATTTGGATTTGCCCACCTGCTTCTCTATGTCTTTGTCATTCATGTGGAGACAGGAGTCCCTTTGGGATTGTAACCGGCCTTCCAAGGAGTTGTCCCAGAGCAGAAAGTTCCCTAGCAGCGATTAGGTTCTAGGAGAAAGCCCTAAAGTAGAGCGAGAGGCAACATTCATTTGAAAAGACGGAGAGTGTGGGACCAGAAAACACTTCAAAGCCTTAGCTATTGAATGCATACCCACTGGAGGCAAAGCTGGCAGACCCTGAGCCAGTCCACCACGAGACGGGGGCCAGCCTGGAAGAGGAGCGGGTGTTTGCACACATCTGGAAAGATGATCAGTAGGCAGAAATGGTTCACGTACGAAGAAAACCAAATCCGTGTGTTTCAAACTTTCAAGGAAACAGTAAAAAGATGTATTTCGTTTATGTTGTTTCCAGCTCCATCTGCAAAACCATTTAAAATTCACTTCTTTCGCAGTGGGCAGTGGGCATTGCAACGACGCCTCTGTTGATTGGCTGTTCCTAACATCAAGTTAGAGAGTAACTTTGTCTGAGCTGCTTTTCTTCTTTTTGTCTCCACAGAAGCTATTTCTTTTCAGGAAATGCTCTTAGCATATTTCAGAGATGCAGGCCCTGGCACATGCCTTCCAGAAGGCATGGGCTGTGGCAGAGAACAGTGAGCCACCCTGGCTGCCTGCACCTAATTTCTAAAGAGGAGCTTGTGAGCCTGGAGAGCCAGAGCAAATGTGTGCACAAACGCTGTGACAAGCTAGCAGTTAATGAAGACATGACGAGTGATAGTCTAAACAATGAAGGGCAAATCCTGGGGTGGCTCTCAGATTCTTTCGGAAGACGTTCCGAAAGCATGGACTCTGCAAAGCCCCCAGAGGACTCAGCAGGCTGCCCTGGAGAAGCGCAACCAGAATGTGAGATTTGAAAATAAATTCACGTGAATGTTATCCACTGGTTAAGATTTTTACAAACTACAAGGGATTAAATTTGACTTGCAACTGCTTAGGACCTAAACTCTTCTGATGTCTAAAATCCAGTATAATTCCGTGGGAGAAAAAGAAAACATATGATTAACTTGAGCCTATTTCCGGGGAAAAAGAGTCTTTTAACTTTCTATGGTCATCTTTTGTTTGATAGTTTTGCTTGGCTTCTCTAGAGAACTGAGGATAAATGAGCACACGGTCTCAGCCCGTGGGGCAGAAACATAAAGGTTTCATGGATTAGGATTGTCAAGTCTGATGATAGGAAAGACACATGCTCCAAAGGCAAGTTAGGCTTGTTGGTGAGGTCTGCGCCAGTGTGACTAGGCTTCCTGAGTGACCTGTATATTCAGAGGTCAAGTAAAGAGGAAGCTGTTTGAGGAAAGAAATGAGGATTCTACAAGACACGCAAGGATCAGTCGCAAAGGCATTACCGCTCCAAGGCGGAGCAGTTTGTGGGCGGACATCTGCGCAGAAGTGTTTTCTGGGTAAGGCGTGGGGCCAGTCTGCAAGGCTCTGCACGCGACTGAGTGGTGTGGTTGGCTGTCAGTCACCCAAGACAGCCCTCCTCTCAGAGCGTGCAGCTCTGTTTGTTTTCTGTGCAGATCAACTCAAGTGATCCATCTTGATGCTGACAGCTTCCAAGTATTTTTTAAAAACAAGGGTTGACGTAAGGGGTGGGGGTTGGGGGTGGGGGCAGGGCTATCTGCAGGACACCTCTCGGACCCTGAGCCATACTTTCAGCATCTCACCTGTTGAGTACACGTGTTCCAATGTCGGCTTTTGTGCCTTACATTTAAAACTCCGGTGCATTTAAATTTTTTTTAAATGCCTGGATGAAAAACATGTGGACACATAAGGAAAACAGAATGGAAAATGTAAGGAAGTCTTATTTATATAAATTATCAGGTCTACGGCCATACTACCCTGAGCCCGATCTCGTCTAAATTATCAGCCATTTGTCCCAACAAACAGGACTCAAGTTGTGAGAGTGAATTCTGCCAGACATGGGAGTGGGGCTCTAAGGTTCCGTCCTGCTCCAGTGATTACTTATTTACCTCTTGCCAAAAAAAAAAAAAAATACATTTTAAATCAGTCTATTGGTATGTTTACTAACAAGAAAAATCCCAAAATTAAACATTATCTTTTAAAATTATACATCCTAGTGTTTTAAGGAGGCCGCTTGTTCGTTTCCCGGCTGCCCAGACTCCCGAAATAACCACACAGAAACTGCATTAATTAAATCACTGCTTGGCCAATTACTTAAGCATATTGCTAGCTAGCTCTTACATCTAGAATTAACCCATCTCCATTATTTTATATTTTACCATGAGGCTTGTGGCCCTACTGGCAAGATTTCAGCACGTCTGTCTCTGATGGCGGCTCCAAGGCTTCTCTGTGACCCCGCCCTCTTTCTCCCAGCATTCAGCCAATCTTTCCCCGCCTAACTAAGTTCTACCTTGCTCTAGGCCAAGCTAGTTTCTTTATTCATTAGCCAGTAAAAGCAACAACACATAGATAGGACTTCCCACACCATCCTAGTAGGTGTATTATTCCAGATTGAACACATAACAATTTTATATAGTTAATAGTTATTTTAGCTGTATTTTAATTAAATTTTACAACAATATTAGTAGTATAAGTTTAAAAACAAACTCCAATGATTTTATAAATTAAAATATACCAGATTATATGACATTCTAGTATCTATAACTTAATTTTATTTAACTGTAACTGAATATCTAAGAATTAATATAAGTCTATTACAAAAATGAGCACTGTCTTCACTTGTTCAAAAACTGTCTTGCAATAATGTCAATTACTTCACAGTGACTGCACATTCTCCCTAAGAGAATTGCTAATTTTTATTATTGAAAATATGTAGACTTTCGGCAGGTAGACATGAGCACACTGCAGAAGGGTATTAGTGGAGAAGCATGCTTATTATTTTGTCTCCTACAGCTTAAAAATAAAGATGATTATAAATACCATGTATCTGATTATTTGAAAATTCGTGGCCTTTATTGTGCCCTGAACATGACAGATCTAACAGAGAGCTTCATTGCATGAATGGAGAAGAAATACTGATATTTATCAAGTTGTGCCAGCATGGGTGCTGGGGAAAGAGCGTTAGCACTGGACGGACCCACATCTTCTGTACTCTCTTAGTCTGCCCAGATTCTTACTGTGTGTGTCATAGCATTAATGTCACTGATGTAAGTAAAGTTGTGGCATATGTTCAAAGTCCACAGAAAGGAAACCGTTCTCTTGCTGGAGGCATTTGGGGAGAAAGTGATACCACATTCTCATTTTTGTGCAGTGACAACTTGTGGCTCTCCTGGGCAGGCTGGAGCTGTGGATGTGGGAAAGGATGTTGAATTTGTTGTATCCAGTATGAACTCTGATGATGGGTTTGAGCACAGACCAGGCTCCAAATCTCTTGCTGGGCAGATCTATTGTTGCATAAGATCCCTGGCAATAATAACTATTCAGTTGCATCAGGTGAATTCTGACTGTCTTGGATGGTGGCTTTGCAAACGTGTGAACGACGGTGGCCTCAGGTGGCCTTAACAGAAGACCAGAGAAGTCCCAGAGGCATGATGCTCACGGTGGGGTTTGGCCTCTCTGAAGATAATCAGGAAGCTGCATTGGATTGGTGGAGAAAAGTCATGTGGTTTGTCAAGATGACAAGACTGGAGGTTTAGCAGAGACGCCAGGGGTTATGGTGGGTACTCTTCACACCTATTTGGTGGCTTGTCACTTCCAGGAGAGGAGCAGATTGAAACTCCCAGTCCTATCTTTTGCGTGCCTGAAGAAGTGCTCCAGAGGGTGGCTGTCCGGCCTGTACTAGGAGCCAGAGTCAGGGATGGAAAGGAGGCTTACTGTGCAGTCGGACGCTGCTATATTTAAAGGAATCATCAAACCTAGACATGACTGCTGTTCGTAAGTGCATGTGAGTCATATGTAATTATATTGTGTTAGATCTTCAAGAAAAAAGAAAGCATGTGATAGTTTTTCAACTTCAGTAGTTATCGCTGCCATGTTGGGAGTTATCAGTTTCTGAGTATTCGGTTACTGGACACTAATCTGGAATTTGTTACTAACTGGTTTTAATGGATTGATTCCCATGTGCTCTTCAGATGGATAATAAACCCCTCTCCTACTTTGTGACATACAGAGCCGTGTTTTTCTTATCTAATACGACCATGTAAAGTTTCCAAATCAGTAAGCATCTACCAGTGATGGGCCGAGTAGACACTTTCTTCTCTTGATTTTAACGGAAGTACTCCATTTTTCATTGTTGAATGTACTTTATTGATTCCTACTAAGCTATTTGATTATTAAGAAAATGACATTCTCAGCCCTATTCTAGAAGCTTTGTTGAAAACATAGAAATGATATTTTTCATGTCTATTGACATACCTTACATGCTTTCGTGTCTATTGACATATCTTATGTGCTTTTGTGTCTATTGACATATCTTACGTGCTTTCGTGTCTATTGACATATCAAGTTATGTGGTTTCATGTCTATTGACGTATCTTACATGCTTTCGTGTCTATTGACATATCTTACGTGCTTTCGTGTCTATTGACATATCTTACGTGCTTTCGTGTCTATTGATATATCTTACGTGCTTTCGTGTCCATTGACGTAACTTACGTGCTTTTGTGTCTATTGACATATCTTATGTGCTTTCGTGTCCATTGACGTAACTTACGTGCTTTCGTGTCTATTGACGTATCTTAGGTGCTTTTGTGTCTATTGACATATCTTACGTGCTTTTGTGTCTATTGACGTATCTTACATGCTTTCGTGTCTATTGATATATCTTACGTGCTTTCGTGTCTATTGACGAATCTTACGTGCTTTTGTGTCTATTGACATATCGTACGTGCTTTCGTGTCTATTGACGAATCTTACATGCTTTTGTGTCTATTGACATATCGTACGTGCTTTCGTGTCTATTGACGTATCTTACGTGCTTTCGTGTCTATTGACGTATCTTAGGTGCTTTCGTGTCTATTGACGTATCTTACGTGCTTTCGTGTCTATTGACGAATCTTACGTGCTTTTGTGTCTATTGACATATCGTACGTGCTTTCGTGTCTATTGACGTATCTTACGT
>PVIU01011544.1:0-64292 GCA_004026605.1 Ondatra zibethicus
TGTGTGTGTGTGTGTGTGTGTGTGTGTGTGTGTGTGTGTGTGTGTGTGAGGTCTGGCTGTGGGTCTCTGTATTTGTTCTCATCTACTGTAGGGGAGATGGCTGAATTAGTCACTGGTCTATGGCTGTCATTAGGAGTTATTTTATCACTGATTTCTTTTTTTTTTTTTGAAAGTCTGTAAGACTTTTCTTTCAAAGATTTGTTGATTATGTTACAGTGTTTTGCCTACATGTATGCCTGCAGGCCAGGAGAGGGCACCAGATCTCATTATAGATGGCTGTGAGCCACCATGTGGGTGCTAGAAAGTGAACTCAGCACCTTTGCAAGAGCAGTCGGCACTCTTAAGCACTGAGCCATCTCTCCAGCCCATTATCACTAATTTCTTGTTTAGGTCAGTAGTATTTAGTATTACCCCATGTCTCTGGGACATGTAGAGTCTGTTTCTTCATCACCCAAGCAGTGTTGGGTATGGGTTCTATCTCATTGAGTGGGTCTTAAGTCAAATCAGACATTAGTTGGTTGCCCTCACAAGCTTTGTGCTACTAGTGCCTATTTTGCAGGCAGGACAGCACTGTGGATCAAGGTTTTGTGGCTGGGTTAGTGTTTACTTTTCTCTTTTGGTAGAGTAAAGAGTACCTTCTCATACCAAAGATCCTAGGACGTAGGCGAAGCCTCTATGTAGCCATCAGCTCAACCTCCCACGGTCAATGAGTTGTGCAGGTTTTGTCTTCAGGAATGGGGCCTTGCTGTCAATTGTGAAGAGAAGCCTATTGTCTTGGCAACAGCCTGGATTGTTGGGGAGGATCCCTGGGGCCCCTTTGGCCAACAACTCAATTGAATATAATCAAGTCTCAGTAATATAAGCTACATTTGGTGTTAAGAGATGTACAGTTGGGACTCTGTCTTCCTCATTATTTGGAGGCTTTCTTGGGTTCACCTTCACATATTCTAGGATGTTTCGACTGCACTAGATTTCTATACCATACCTCAAATCCCCCTCAATTTTGTCTATCTTTTTCCACTTTCAGATTTTATAATATAGGATACATTATATATACATATAATATAAGAATTGTAGGATAATACATGAAGCGCCATAGAAATGTCTGTATGTTTGACTGTAATGAGTCATGTTTCATGTCTTTCTTAAGTTTCATACTAGAGAAGTCCTTGAACTGAAAATGGAATGATCCTTCCTTGCAAGCTTATTTACAGTACGCATGATCATATTTATACATAAAATTTCTTAGGAAATATAGAATACAGTTTAAAAATGAATTCTAGAAACATTTCTGTTTCTAGAATTTTCACACTTGCAAAGTGAGGACCAAGAATGCATGCAATTCATCCCTCTGGGCTCTTCCATGTTATGGTAATCCTCTTCTGGAATACAAAGCCTTCCCATCTTCAATCCTGCCAACTGTAAGTACTACCTCCATTAAGGTTTTAGATAGATTCTCTTTCCAATCTAAGAGAGCCTAAGAAGCTAGTCTCCTGAGCATATTTTCAGCCTCATCTAAGAATAATTCCCATCTGATGAGGCTCTTAGCTGTGAATATCAGTACCTGCCAAAAGTATTTTATTCAAGGTAGGAAATTTAATCATCATAGGTTTCTACAGTTCAACAGTAAACATAATCCTATTAAATGCACTGGACAGAGAGTTTAGAAAATGAAGACAAGAGTTTGGAGTCTCTCTAGGGGATAATCTCCTTTTATGTCTTTTTACTTGCTCTTCTGCCCACCATGCTCCCACCAAAATGTCCAGCTGCTGAAACAGATTCTATGGGAATTTACAAGACCCAGTGAGCAAAAAGTGAGACTTAAGTTTCCTCCTCAAACATTAGGACTTAATGTTTCAAATGAATCCCCATGGTTGGAGGGGTAGAAGAGCTGTATACAGACTAGAAGTATGGAAGTGTGTGTTCTCTGTGCTGCCCTGCTCCACTACCAGTCTACCAATCACTGCAGCTGTCAACAAAATTCACACAATCACATGACCTAACACCTTCCACCTGCTGTCCTTTGCCAGCAAAACCAGCTTCATTCTCCTCAATGGAACAGTGAAAATATCTTTCAAACATAATGTGGAAAGTATCCAAATATAGACTTTTCTTATCCGACATTTTGTTCCTGTTTTTGCTTTGTAGTAAATTCCATAATGAAAATCTGGAAGGAAACAATACTTCATTGTCCTCATCCTTTTCCAGATGAATTTGTGAATCTTCTGGCCTGCCCTCCCATCAAAGAATCACCAGATTCGAAAGCCCGAAAGTTATGACCTAAATTCACCCTATTCTACTTCAATCACAAAAGCATAAGGATTTTTTTTTAGCAGAATATGGATTTGGTGTGGAAGTACTTTACTTTGATACAAATCTCATTCTGTAGTAAACGTGAACAGTCAGTATTTCCTTGTGTATCGTACTGTTCATCTACAATAACCACTTTATTCAAAAAGATTTATTACAGTACCATCAGCCATTGCTTAGCACTGGCAAAGATGATAAGAAATCCACTATATTTATTAAACTATTCTGGCTAGGTAAAAATAAGTTGTGTATAAAGATGAACTGTTGTGTACACTCTTGCGTAACTGCTACACAGGGCTGTAAAACAGCCACAGGAACCTAACGAAACCAAATGCTAGCAAAAAATGTGGCTGAGATTCAGCAAGGTTCCCCTTTCAGAGCACTTCTTTTCTTTAGAGATTGCATGAAAGTGTTCGCTCCTTCATATCGTTGACAACTGTCAGTGTTAAGTTTCCATTAAATGCAAATTTAACCTTTTATAAAAGCATGTTTAAAGTTAATATCACAGTGCATCAATTAGAATTCTGTATGCACTTAAGAGGCTGAGTAACTGCACTCATTTAGAAGCTACCTTGTGATATATTTTTTTTTAAAAAAGGAGCCTCATCAAATTTTCTAATTATAATAAAAGTCAAACTCCATCCCTGAAATGTAAGTAAAGCTGTCCCACTATTTACTTCCTTGCTTGGTTCCTCTTCTCCCAGAATCCTGCTATCTGAAATCAACAGTTACTGATATTTTCTGCAATACCATTCTACTTGGGAAGCATTAGAAATGTGGTATCATAAAAAATGAAACTTTCAGGGTGTTTTAATTATTATTCTCCCAGTTTAGGAATTTTAATCATAGTTATACAGTCTTACAAGTATATTTTATACATTTTAATCACTTAAGGAATATGCATTATTTTAATCTCATTTTGATATACTACATCACTCTGCAAATTCTGGAGAAATTCTATTTCTGCCATCCAAAGCAAGAAGAAGTTTAATGACTTCTCTAGAGATATTATTTGGATGTTGTGAGTTAAGATACAATGCAAGAATCCAAGAGTTCAGACTACCAAACATCATTTTGTTATCAAAATTTTCTTGATAAATCTAAAAAGGCTTTTGAACTACTGACAATGTTTGTACCCACACATTGCAATTTGTATAGCCTATTTGTTTCCCCCAAAGCCTCTCATTAAGGATACCTTGAGGGTTACTGAGCTGTGCAGAACACAGTCTGTCCTTTCACTTAGGTTCCCAGGTGACTATTGGATACTAACAGGTGTTTTTATTTTCTATTTAATTTACTCATTGTAGATTTTCAAAAAACTGTCAAGTTGTACCATAACCACTTTGGGATTCCCAGTGGTATTTCAAACAACAGGCTTTTCTGCTGTTTCAGTCTTTCCTGTCTCATCCATTTTTATGTTCTCCCATTTAAAATCTAGTCACCCCAATTTCCTCACTAAGCTGGTGAATACTTACCTTACATTTTCCATAACATTTCCATTTTTCTACCAGTGGTTATTTTCAGCAATTTCTCCATTGTTAACACTGAATATTTGTAAGTGTGCCTATCCATTTTGAATTTCTAATCTTTAGTTTATCAAAATGATTACAAACTAATAAAGATATCATTGTTCTAAAAATGACATTTTCTGAATGTAGTCACTTGTTGAACACTAAAACGAAAGAAAGTAGCTCCCAGTGGAGCAACTGAAGAAATGCCAAGGGTAGATTTACTTAAGGTAATAATTCTACAGGTTTTTGAGCTTCCATGTGCTACTTATTACATACACAGAGTCAGTCACAATCACATCAAAGTAGTTAACATCTCCACTTCAAGTTTTCTTTTAAAGAATGCTCTGGATCACTTAGACTCTTGATGAGGCAAAGCAGTTACCAGATGCATGTATCTACCTAAGAGTTTTAAAAGCACAAAGTAGCAGTTGGAAAAGTGAAATCTCTTATGTAATCTTTTTGTATATTTTGATTTATTTTCTTTTAACTAAATTGGATGACATGGTTGTTACCAGCTAGAACCTTTGCCCACTAGGCACATAATAGTTCAACATAGACAAGAATGTATCCCTGTCATGCAAATAAAAATTCCTGAAACTTATCCATTGTGGGGGTTCCTAAAAATGCTTAAGGTTAGCTGAGAAATAATCTTCAAGAGGCTAGGGCAAAAGCTAGTTCAGCGCAACTTAGTTAGATGACGCTGGTTCAAACTTCTACAGTGTGTTTCCAGAGAGTTTATTATAGCCATATTTAAGTACAACACAATTTTAGAAAAAAGTTCCCTGATGACTATTAATTAAGTTCTATGTATACAGCAAAGCTCAATACATGTTTACACTGAAACTCTAAACATAGTACATATGTTCCCTTCCATAAAGATGGGTTCTATTAACTTAGAACCCATTCAAGGTAAGGGTCTACACAGTGGTTCTTAAAAGGTGACCCTTTTATACAATTGCTCATGCTGTAGTGACTCTAAGCCATAAAATTATTTTCATTGCTACTTCATAACTGTAATTTTGTTACTATTATAGAAGTTTGCCAGAGGAGTCATGACCCACAGGTTGAGGACTGCTGATCCAGAGAGAATGACTGAGGTAACCCTAATAGTCTATGAAAATCAGGAGTGCTTTGGCCATGAAAAATCATAGAAGTTACTTAGGCTATTGCAAAATATAGGTGACATCTCTCATAAGGATGGATTTTATGGACTGAGAAGCAATGCTCAAAATCTATAGGAATAACATGTGGGATAAACAAACATAATAGCCTAGAGGATTTGGATAAAGCCTGGTCCTACAGAGAATGAAAGATCACCAAATTTGTAAACTGCATTTATTTACAACATTCTGGAGGAAAGACACATAAATATATCCTTTCTTTAAAGAGATAGGCATGTGTGTTTAACTTTCCTACTTTCCCTAGTGCCTAACTGTGTGTGTAAGAATTATAAAATTAATTAAATAAGTCAAAAGTTATGCAAGAGCTCTTGAATTGAAGCTTTAGTACAATAATTGAATGGCAGAAGTCTATTTTAATATACTATTTAATAATTGGCATACTTTAAATGTGTTTATGACCAAAATAGTTCTTAGGTTTCCTTACATTCTTGTTTTTCCTCGCAGATGACTCTAAACTCTCATAACCTAACAGCAAACAAACTATTTAACATATATGAACTATACCATCTGTTTCACAAACTTACATTAAGTGGAAAAGTTAATTTCATGTATTTGTATTTGGGGATTGAGAAAAATCTCATCCTGTTTTTGTTTTACTAGATCTACAAGTGCTCTGTGCTCTGTTGTTGCTTACTGCCCTCTGATGGGCACTGATGCAGTGAACGTGTTCATAAGCAAGACACAGAGGCTAAACAAACCTTTAAACACACCTGTGCCCTTCCTTAAAGGGAAGCAAACTAAAAATCCCCTAGAAATCAAGCAGGACAGATTAATGAAGTTGGCTCTAACCTGAAAGGGGCTTTTACATGGTCTCTAGCAAAGATCTTGAAAACAAAGTAAGCAACAGCAACAGCAACAAAAAAAATTCATAAACCCTGCTCAAATGAGGATAGAGCCAGACACAGACTGTGATGGTTACATGTTCGCAGGGTTTTTTTTTTTCTGTTTTAAATTGTAAAGAAGATTTTTTTAAAATATGCAACTTTAAATTTTTCTCCAAAAGTGAAGGCCAAATCCTGAAAGGTGACGACAAAGAGTTAAATAATTTTTGAAAACACATTTGGTTTTTAGCAAGCTACTTCTCTTTGTACACGTTAGGGAATTCAGAACATGCTTAGTGTAAGAAGATTAAAATGTGGAGTGATTTCAAGTCCCAAATGTGCAGCTAAAATATTTAATGCTTCAAAGACTATATATGCCAAGTACTTTGAACTTAGAGACAACAATCCAAACCCCACTAACCCCCCATGGCAGTGGGGTGGGAAAAATGAAAAGGAAGAAAACGTCTGAGTTCCTCAGATTCCTAATGATATGACCAGTTAGAAAGACTTGGAATTGGCATTTTTAACGGAACTGGAGCTTCCTGGTAAGTCATTTTGATACATTTCAATAAAATAGACTTTATTCATAAACTATCTGTCTACCAGTCTTTTAATGCCTATTGGTAGGATTTTGAAAAATAAAAATAATTAAAACATTATCATCTCTGCATAGAAATCTAGGAAACACCTAGTTAACTTCATGTATTTGGAGAATATTGACCTAAACGAGACATGTTAAAAATATTTAACTCAAATATTTGTAAAGTCCAAATTCTAAACTGAGTACAAGACTCCCAAACAAATGGATATATATGATAATTTGCTGTAAATTATACTTAACTTCACAAATATTATTTTGGAGACAGGATTTCACTATATAGCCGCGAATGGTAATGAATCTTCTATGTAGCCTAGGCTGGTTTCAAACTCATTATGTATCCCAGCTACCAGTAATTCTCCTGCAACAGGCTCCAAAATGTTCTTGGTATAAGTATGCACCAACATATGCCACAAGGTTTTCTTTATTAATGTCCAGTTTTAAACTTCCTCAAAACTTTCATTTCAAAGTACTTTAAACATTACTCATCTTCAAGTTTATAAATACATAGATTTAATAGAAAATATTTCCATCAAACATTACAAATCTACTCCGCATTCAATTGCCTAGCTGAAAATGAATTTATGATCTAGCAATCAATGTTACTATAGTTTTATTTTTGAAAGTATAAATATTAAACTTACATTTATATGCTTGACTCACTACTGTCTCCATCACCAGCTTTGGCCATCTGATGGTTTCTACAAATCAACTAAATGCTGAATGAGCACTTTGGATTTCTTATTTATTTATTTTTTTTTGGCGGGAGATTCTGTTGTTCTTTGCTCCCTATGTACCAAGGCTTACAGAAGCCCAGGCTGCACAATTTTAGTTTTCCATATAATTCATATTGTCTTTGTTTAACATTTTCTTGCTCAAGTGTGCTGCTATCTTCAGAAATAAGGTTTCATTATACAATGTTGCTTTATTCATGTTAATTGCAGAATCTCCAAGATTAAATCACTTTCGTATGCCTTTTTAAAGCTTCTTGCTAAGCTTCTTTCTCAAGGAAGTCAACTAGTTGAGTGCAAATGTTCCAGTTTATTCAGTGTAACTAGGTGATTGATGTGTGCTTCAATGTTTAAAATGTTCTAAGGATTAGCATTTCAAAAAAGACATATTGCTAAGTCCCATTCTAACACTGCACAAACTCAGTGTATTTCTTGAATATTAGGAGATATAGAAGTTTCAAAGAACAAAATGAACTCAGACAGATTAGGAAAAGTGGCTTTATCTTTTATCATTGATAGAAATTAACAAGCAAAACAATAGCTGGAAGCATGGTGGTTCACACCTGTCATCCCTGCTCTCACAAGGCTGAGGCAGGAGGATTAGCAAGTATTTGAGGCCAGACCCTTCTCCCGAAATAAAACAAAATAAAAACACATACTCCAGTAGATGGCCCCTAACTCAGGAAAGTATGGGCAGCAGGAATGGGACTTAATATTGCGCAAAAGGGGAAAGAAGAAAGAAGGGACAAAAAGGAAAAAGAAAGGAAGAGAAAGAGAAGGAGCAGGGAGAGGAGGAAGAAATGAGTTTAAGACTGTGAAATGCTGTGCTGAGGAAATATTGGGACAATTGGAGAAGCAAAATAAGAGGTGGATAAGATCCTATTTCTTTGTATATGGGTAGAAAATTCTCAAGTAATGAAAGTTATAATAAAATAAGGAATTTATATAAAAAGAACAGGAAGATCTTCTCTTTCAAGGCAATGCATTCCAGATCTCATAGAAAAGAAGTCAGATTGCACATCCTGCAATTTATTATCCAGAAGTAATTACCATTTTTAATCTCACCGAATAAATTTTTAAAGATGTCATATACATTCTTTAGTTGAGTTTGTGGTCCTGAATCTCTTAAGTAAGACAAAGTCTTGGAAGCTTCTGAGATGCTTTTGTATTTATTAACTCCTTCTAATCCTTTTGAAACTCTAAAAATACAGACTCATCATCAAAAATTGAAATATATGTATACATATACAAGATATGTATATACGTATGTTGTATATGTATGTGTGCACATGTGTGCATATGTGTATATATATATATATATATGCACATACCTTTAATCTCAGCATTGAGGAGGCAGAGGTTAGAGGATCTCTGTGAGTTCTAGGCTAAACTAGTCTACAGAGTGAATCCCAGGACAGGACAGACAGAGCTATACAGGGAGAACCTGTCTTGAAAAAATAATCCCTGAGCCAGCAACCTAGGATGGAGCTGGCCTGAGGCAGAGAGCTCCATGGAAACAGAACTGAACCAGTGACCTAGAACAGAGTGGGCCTGAGACAGTGAGCTCCATGGAAGCAGAAGTGGATCCAGACCAGGGTCATTTGCAGAAACAGGACTGAGCTAGTGACCTGGGCCAAAGCGGGCCTGAGACGGCGAGGTCCACAGCCTAGGACTGAGCTAGACACCTAGACTAGAGTGGACCTGGGAAGGTGATCTCTGCAGAAAAACGTCTGAGGCAACAACCTATGGCAGAGCAAGTCTGAGCCAGCAACCTAGGTCAGAGCAGACCTGGGACAGAGAAATCCACAGGAGCAGGAGCAGATCTAGACCAGGGCCATTTGTGGAAACAAGACTAAGCCAGTGACTAAGGCTAGAGCAGGCCTGAGATGGCAAACTCCACAGTAGCATGAGAGGATCCAGAAACAGGGGCATTTGTGGAAACAGAACTGAGCCAACGACCTAGGCCAGAGCAGGCCTGAGACAGCTAATTTCACAGGAGCAGGAGCTGAACAGGACTGAGCTAGTGACCTAGGCCAGAGCAGGCCTGAGACAGCAAACTCCACAGGAGCAGGTATAGTAGGGCAACCACTGAGGGAGTGGGCCAGAGCCAGAGACCTCTGCAGGTCTGGGTGTGAGACTGGGACCTCTGAGGAACTACGCCTGAGCCAGGATGTTTGCAGGTCCTGGCATTAGTCTTGGACCTCCAAGAGAGTAGATCGGAGCCAGAGACCTTTGCAGGACTAACCCCAAGCCAGAAACCTCCACAGGAGAGGATCCAGACCACTGACATTTACAGAAACAAGACTGAGCCAGCAACTTAGGCCAGAGCAGCCCTGAGACAGCGAACTCCACAGGAGCAGAGCAAACTCCATGAGCACTGAGCGACCTCCAGGAAAATGAAGTGACCAACAGGGTGACTGGAACCATGGCACTGACTGCACCACAAGGAGCAACCATCTGAGCCTTAGAGCCGCTGGCTCCTGAAAGATTGATCATCATAGTCACAGACAGCCTCAACTACACCAACAAGAGGAAAAGATGGGTAGACAAGGTAAGAACATACCACAAAGAGCATCATGACACCAGTAAAAACTATTGACACTAAAACAGCAAGATTTAAACAACAAAATATAGATAGCCTAAAAATAACTTTAGGAAAATGTTTGAAGCCCTGAAAGAAGAAATGAAAAATTCCTTCAAAGAGATGGAGGAAAAGGCAAACAAAAAATTGGAAAACATCAACAAATCCCTTAATAAAACCAAGAAAAGGCAATCAAACATATGAAAGTATTCAAGACTTGAAAATGAAATAGAGACAACAAAGAAAACACAAGCTGAGGGAATTATAGAAACAGAACTCATGAGAAAATAATCAGGAACCACAAATGCAAGAATAAACAGCAAAATACAAGAAATGGAAAAGAGAATCTCAAGCACTGAAGATACAATAGAGGAAATAGACTCCACAGTTAAAGAAAACATTAACTCTAACAAAAGCTTAAGACAAAATATCCAGGAAATATGGGACACCATGAAAAGACCAAACCTAAGAATAATAGGTATAGAAGATGTTCAACTCAAAAGCACAGAAAATATATTTACAAAACATTCCCAACCTAAAGAAAGATATGCCTATGAAGATACTAAAATTGTACAGAACACCAAATAGACTGAATCTAAAAATGTACCCTTGCACATAACAATCAAAACACTAAAAGTATAGAATAAAAAAAGAATATTAAGAGCTGCAAAGGAAAAAGGCCAATTAACATATAAAGGCAGACCTATCAGAATTACACTGACTTCTCATGGAGACAATGAAAGCCAGAAGGTCGTGGTCAAGCATTATGCAGACAATAAGAGACCACAGATGCCAGCTGAGACTACTATACCCAGAAAAACATTCAATCACCATAGAAGGACAAAACAAGATATTTCATGACATAACCAGATTTAACCAATACCTAGCCAAAAACCCAGCCGTATACTAGAAGGAAAACTCCAACTCAAGGAAGTTATCTACATCAACAAAAACACAGACAATTGATGAACTCACCAAAGAAGGGAAAAACACACAAAATAACATCACCAACAAAACTAAATTAACAAGAGATAGCAATCACTGGTCATTAATATCCCTTAATATAAATGACTCAACTCACCTATAAAAAGACAAAGGCTAACAGATTAGATATGAAAACGGAATCCATCCTTCTGCTTCATACAAGAAACACACCTCAACCTCAAAGATAGACATTGTCTCAGTAAAGGGTTGGGAAAAATTTTCCAGTCAAATGGACCTAAGAAACAAGCAGATGTAGCTATCCTAATGTCTAACATAATAGACTTCAAACTAAAATCAATCTAAGGAGACAAAGAAGGACATTTCATATTAGTCACAGGAAAAATCCATCAAGAGGAAATCTCAATACTGAATATCTATGCCCCAAATACAAGGGCACCTTCATATTCAAAAGAAACACTTCTAAAGTATAAATCATACATTAAAAGCTACACAGTAAAGGTGGGAGACTTCAACACTCCACTCACCACTGGACAGGTCAGTCTGACAAAAAATTAACAGAGAAATAAGAGAACTAACAGATGTTATGGCTCAAATGGACTTAACAGACATCTATAGAATATTCCATCCAAACATAAAAGAATATACCTTATTCTCAGCACCTCATGGAACCTTTTCAAAAATTGACCATATACTCTGTAACAAAACAAACCTCAACAGATACAAAAATTGGAATAACCCCATGTATCTTTTCAGCTCACTATGGCTTAAAACTAGAATTCAACAACAACACTAATTCCAGAAAACCCACAAACACATGGAAATTAAACAGTGCTCATCTGTAACATCAATGGGTCAAGGAAGAAATAAAGGGAGAAATTAAAGACTTCCTAAAATTCAATGAAAATGACCACACAACACACCCAAATTTAAAGGGCACAATGAAAGCAGTGTTAAGAGAAAAGTTCATAATACTAAATGCTTACATAAAGAAGCTGGAAAAATCCCAAACTAGTGAATTAACAGAACATTTGAAAACTTTAGAACAAAAAGAAGCAAACTTGCCCAAGCAAACTTGATGGCAGGAAATAATCAAATTCAGAGATTAAATTAACAAAATAGAAACAAAGAAAGCAATATAAAGAATCAATGAGACAAAGAATTTGTTCTTCAAGAAAATAAACAAAATACACAAACCTTTATCCAAACTAACCAAAAGGCAGAGAGAGAACATCCAAATTAACAAAACCAGAAATAAAAAGGGGGACATAATAACAGATGCCAAGAAAATCCAGAGAATCATCAGGTCATATTTTGATAACCTGTACTCCACAAAATTAGAAAACTTAAAGTAAATGGACAACTTTCTGGATAAATATCTTTTACTATAATTAAATCAAGATCAGATGAGCAAATTAAATAGACCTACAACTGCTAAAGAGATAGAAACATTCATTAAAAGTCTCTCAACCAAATCTTTCAGGAACATTTTCAGCTCAAAATTCTAAAAGATTTTCAAAGAAGAACTAATACCAATACTCCTCAAATTGTTCCACACAATAGAAACAGAAGGAACATTGCCATACTCTTTTTATGAGGCTACAATTATCTTGATACCCAAACCACAGAAACACATTACTAAGAAAGAGATTTATGGACCAATCTCACTCATGAACATTGATTCAAAAATAATAAATAAAATACTGTCAAATTGAATACAAGAGCACATAAGAACCATCATCCACCTCGATCAAGTTGGCTTCATCACAGAGACGCAGGGATGGTTCTGTCAACGTAATCCACTATATAAACAAACAGAAAAATAAAAACCACATGATCATCTCATTAGATGCTGAAACAGCTTTCAACAAAATGCAACATCCCTTCATGATAAAGGTCTTGGAGAGAGCAGGGATACAAGAAACATATGTAAACATAATAAAGGCAATATACAGCAAGCCAACAGTCAACATCAAACTAAGTGGAAAGAAACTCCCAGTGATCCCACTGAAATCAGAAACAAGAGACAAGGTTGTCCACTTTCTCCATATTTATTCAATATAGTTTTTGAGGTCCTAGCTAGAGCAATAAGACAACAAAGGGATATGAAGGGGATACAAATCAGAAAAGAAGAACTCAAACACTCACTGTTTGCTGATGATATGATAGTTTACACAAGCGACCGCAAAAATTCTACCAAGGAACTTCTGCAACTCATAAACACTTTTAGTAAAGTAGCAGGATACAAGATTAACTCAAAAAAATTAGTAGTCCTCCTGTACACAGATGATAAAATGGCTGGGGAAGAAATTAGAGAAACACCACCCTTCACAATAGCCATAAATAGCATAAAATATCTCAGAATAACTCTAATGAAACAAGTGGAAGACTTGTATGACAAGAACTTTAAATCTTTGAAGAAAGAAATTGAAGAAGACACCAGAAAGTGGAAAGATCTCCCATGATCTTGTGTAAGTAGAATTAACATATTTAAAATTGCAATCTGACCAAAAGCAATCTACAGATACAATGCAATGCCCATCAAAACCCCAACAAAATTCTTCACAGACCTTGAAAGAACAGTACTCAACTTCATAGGGAAAAGCAAAAAATCCAGGATAGCTAAAACAATCCTGCACAATAAAAGAACTTCTGGAGGCATCACAATCCCAGACTTCAAACTCTACTACAGAGCTATAGGACTGAAAATAGCCTAGTATTGGCATAAAAGCGGACATGATGACCATTGGAACCAAATTAAAGACCCAGACATTAATCCACACACCTACAAACACCTGATTTTTGACAAAGAAGGAAAAACATAAAATGGAAAAAAGAACGCATATTTAACAAATGATGCTGTCATAACTGGATATCAACATGTAGAAGAATGAAAATAGATCCATATCTATCACCATTCACAAAACTCAAGTCCAAATGAATCAAAGACCTCAACATAAAGTCAGACTCATAGAAGAGAAAGTGGGAAGTACACTTGAACGCATTGGCACAGGAGCCCACTTCCTAAATATAACCCCAGTAGCACAGACACTGAGAGAAACAATTAATAAATGGGACATCCTGAAACTGTAAAGCTTCTGTAAAGCAAAGGACATGGTCGACAATACAAAATGGTAACCTACAGAATTGGAAAATATCTTCACCAACCCCACATCAAACAGAGGGCTAGTCTCCAAAATATACAAAACACTCAAGAAACTGTTCATCAAAAGAACAAAAAATTCCAATAAAAATAAATGGAGTACAGACCTAAACAGAAAACTCTCAACAGAGGAATCTAAAATGGCTGAAAGAGACTTAAGGAAATGCTTGGCATCCTTAGCATCAGAGCAATGCAAATCAAAACAACTCTGAGAGTCCATCTTACACCTTTAAGAATGGCCAAGATCAAAAACAGATGACAACTTATGCTGGAGATGTTGTGGGAAAAAGGGAACACTCGTGCATTGCTGGTGGGTCTAGAACAGCCCCCTTTGGATATTAGTATGGCAATTTCTCAGAAAATTAGGAAACAACCTTCCTCCAGAAGCAGTAATACCACTTTGGGGTATATATATCCAAAGCATGCTTAATCGTACCACAATGACATGTGCTCAACAATGGTCATAGCACATTGTTTGTCATAGCCAGATTCTGGAAACAATCTAAAAAATGCCCCTTGACTGAAGAATGGATAGAAAAATGTGGTACATTTACACAATGGAGTACTACATAGCCAAATATAATAATAATATCTTGAAATTTGCAGGCAAATGGATGGAGCTAAAAAATATCATATTGAGTGAAGTAACCCAGACCCAGAAAGACAATTATCATATGTACTCACTCATAAGAGGTTTTTAAACATAAAGCAAAGATAACCAGCCTACAAGTCACAATCCCAGAGAAGCTAGACAACAATGAGGACCCTAAGAGAGACATGCATAGATCTAATTTACATAAAAGATAGAAAAAGACAAGATCTTCTGAGTAAATTGAGAGCATGGGGGCCATGGGAGAGTGTTTAAGGGGAGGGGATGAGGAAGGGAGGGGAACAATTAAATCAATTAGAAAATATTTTATGAAAATCCTTTTTGTATGATTTAACCACATAGGGTGACTGACACTTGCTATATTTTAATTTCTTTGAATTATATTTGTTTTGTTATATACATACACACATCACTTGCACAATAATACACACATAACACATACATACACATATCACCCTATAAACCACAATCAAACACACACATAGAAAATACGTACAGATCACATACACACACATACTCTCAATCATAATATATTACATAGACACATATACACAAGTACATGTACAGATGTACACACATGCAAAAATACCACACACACATACACATATATTAATAATTTTGGAAAAATTCTAACTTAGCTTTACAAATTATCAGTTCATTTCCTGGTGTGGGAGGTCCTTCTGTCTATGTGTTGCCTTGGTTAATGAATAAAGCAACTGCTTTGGCCTATAGCAAGACATAATTTAGCTAGGTGGGAAATCTAAACTGAATGCTGAAAGAAAGAAGGTGAAATCAGTGAGAAGCCATGTAGCCCCACCAGAGACAAACGCCAGGTGGAAACTTACAGTAAGCTTCAGTCATGTGGCGATACACAGATTAATATAATGGGTTAAATTAATATGTAAAAGTTAGCCAATAAGAAGCTAGAGCTAATGGTCCAAGCAGCGATTTAATTTTAAAAAAAGAAAAGAAAAAATAACCCCCAAAAGAAAGCCTTGTTCCTAAAAACAAAAAAAAATGCATATTGATGCATATTAGTAGCAGCAAATATACTTCCTATTTTTTACTCTGTGTGCATAACAGTATAAATGTGTTATGCATTTTAGACTGATAATTATGTGGATATACATTTATAGAATTAGAATAATAAATACATGCTAAAGGATATACTGATGCTTATCATTTGCACCAAGCAGTACCTTGGAAACAAGCAATCCCAATTAGTATAAATAAGACACCACCTTTGTAAACTAATACCACAGCCCTTTAAATTATAGCATGAGACAGTGGTTTAATTTGGGTTGGTAAATAAGTATATTATTCTCTTTTCTCTTCTCCAAATAGTCATTCCTAAAGGGGGGTTTGCGTGTGCATATATATGTGTGTGAGGGCATCAGTTTTTCTGTAGAAATGAAAGTTACAGATATGGGGGTGTTTTAAACATTTCAATAGTTATTTCTCTGGAAAAATTTATGGTTCTTAGGAGACTAAGTAATTATTCTAACATCTATGATAGAACTAATTTTTCCTTCATTATTTGAAATGCTACTTTTATTTTGTATGAAATATGCATTTATTGAAGGCAAAGACTTTAGAAAGACAAAGGAGCCAGTGTGAAGGCTGTAATGAACAGTCAGGAGTAAGTGCTGGCTGCAGAGGAGCAAGCTAATGGGAGGGAATCAGGAGGTGAGGGGGGCAATGCCTGGAACAAGCTGGTGTGTAAGGGGAATAGGAAGTGAGGACAGGGACAATGCCTGGAGCAGAAGAGAAAGTTGGTGGTGGGGGAAATAGGAAGTGAGGCCCAGGGAGGGGGGCAATGCCAGGAGCAGGGGAACAACTTGGTGTGTGGGAGGGGTAATAGGAGATGAGGCCCTGGGACAATGCTTCGAGCACTTATTCTGTGACCAGCCTCATTCTGAGCTAGTATGTGTACATTTATAATGGAGAGGGGTTATCACGGGGCACATAAGGTCAGGCAGCTTTGTGGAGTTGCTTCTCCCCTATGTGTATATGGGCTATGAGGATCAAACTCGGGTCACCAGGCTTATGAAGCGAGTACATTCACCCATGGAGCCATCTCACTAGCACTACTAGTTTCTTTTATCTTGCTTGTTTCTTTCTAATTAGCTAATGATGCACACTGATTTTTTTAAATAAATCTTTTAAATGTTTTTCTTTCATTCACTTGTTAAAGTGCCTTTCCTTTTTAGAGCTGAATTCTTTTTGTTTACTATCTATTTCAAATAGTCTCTAACATTTTATCTGAACTTATAGGAAACTCACTTACTCATAGAATTAAACTAAAGTTACTATTTGCTTTTAACTCATTGATCCCACCAATGTAATTAAATTCCATTCAAATAATAAAGCTGAGCACAAGGTCTTTTCTCATCAGACAGGATGAAGATAGCTAGAGTTGTGGATGATTTCAAGCAAAAGACGACAGACCACATGCAAAGTCTGTGGAGAAAACGCGGCAGGGAGAAATTTATCATGAGGGAGGAGCAACAAAGGCAACAGGGCATTCCTGCCTTGCTCTAGCACACTGCTCAAAAATCTCAGCCTACCACTGTGACCAGTAAAGATAACAGTTGTCATAACATGTCAAAGTACCACAAGGTTTGTGCTATGGATGTCACAGTTTTTATCATAACCCCAAATATTTCATTCTATGTCTTTCAGCACATATTTTCCAAGCAAAACTTACTGAACTTTATTAGATGGCACAATCTGCCTAAACAGACAAAATTTAAACAAAGGCTTTCAAGCAATTTGAGATTGCAACCATGAGCCTCTGCAATCAGTGATAGCTAGTAAGAAACAAATGGCTTTTAGAAAGGAAAAATGAGGTTTTGTAAACAAAATAGGACATTTCTCTTATGTTCAAACATGGGATCTCTAGGGATTGTGGTACTCAGGTGCTAAATAACAATCCTTGATTTGGCAGCAGAAAACCCCTTAAGAGTCCAATAATATGCTGTATCTCATTAATGTAATCATCTTTGCATGTTCACCGTGTTTCATCCTCCATGACTCCCAGATGCTCTCTTACCTGAAGCTCCTATGAAGAAAATGTCACTACCACCCTGGGAAAAATCCTAATGATAGGCTTTAAAATAAAAATGTAAAAAATATAATTGTCGTTAAAAGGAAAGAGAACAAAATTACACACAACTGCTTGACCTTCATCTAAAGCTATCAAATTTTAGCAGGGTTGTAATTCTAGTGTAGGCTTGTTTAGAGTCAATTTTGCCCCAAGAGCTAAAGCCTGGGCTGCTCTGAGGTACAGCAGGGTCACTCTCAGGACAATATCTGAAATAAAGAAAAAAGAAAACAGAACAACAGCACAACACTTCATATAACTTTCGTTCACCTAACCCCCATCCTGAAAATAACTTTGATTCTCACACTCCCTCCTCTCTTATTTGTAATAGATATAATGGGGGAAAGATCAGGCACTTGCCAGTGTCCTCTTGCTATGGACATGCTAATAAGAGAAGACCCTGTAACCCACTACAGGAGGCCAGATAACATGGCTCATGACACCCATTCCAGTTCTGGGTACCACAGTCAGGGCTCACTCAGAACTAATGTTCGGAAGCTCACTGAAGTCTGTATAGACTACTTCCAATGGTACCCCACATAGGTGAGAAGAGGCGTCTATGTGCTGCAGGAGCTCCTTCCGCTCCTTCAGCCAATAGCCTTTAAGATACCAGCCCACTTGGGCGTGGTCTCTTTCACTTTAAAAAGCAGCTGTAGCCCTGCTCTCGTCCCCTTGCTTCTGGCTCTTCTTCCAGCTCCTAGACTCCTTTCCTGGTCGCGCAGGGGGCTGTTGTCTAGGATGGTGATCTGTAAGTTTTTTTCCCTTTAAATAAATAACCCTTTTATTAATCATAATTCCAAACTGATGTGGGATTGTTTTGTGACTTACGGCTTCATCTGGCACCCAACATTTGGTTTTAGAACCCACCCCCAGCTCGACAGCCTGCCTCCAGCTCAGCTTGGCACAAGCCCTCCCTCAGCCATGGCCTGTGCGTGGAGCCAGCAGTTCAATATAGAATATCGCACAGTGGCTTTTCTTGCTGCAATTCTTTATATTTTCTCTTTACATGCCTCGGATTGGCTTCAAGTCCCCATGCACCTTATCCTTTGCCTCCCCACGTGGATTTAAACTCCACACCTCCCAGGCTCCATGGGCCCAGACAGTCTCTGCCCACCTGGTTTGCTCTTTTCTGAGCGATTTTTAAATCCTCCTTGCAGCTCACCGCTTAGACAGAGCAAATCAGAGCGCAAGCAGTTGCCAAACACTGCAACCCCTCGGGGCGACTCTTTGTCATGTGGAGGCATACACGACTTCCGGGTTGCTGTTCTCTACCCCTGGATTCTGAGTTTCTGGTTCCATGTATGGAATTTATTTAATTACATTTACTTCTTTGAGCAACTCATATTTCTCAGTCTTTAACAAATACTAAGGTGAACACTGAAACAGGAACTCGTTTCTGTCACCTTTGTATTGGTTCTAGTTGTGACTCAGCAACAGCACCACCTGCTGGATAATAGGTAATATGGCAGTTTTCATTTCCAATGCAACTTTTACTGCTTTCTTTACTAATAAAATGGATTATATCATGTGAGGTTTATATGACTATGGGGATACCTCAATTTACTGGTTACTCTGTTTCAGTTTTCTTTTCCATATTCTATCATTAAGGAAGAATATGGCACTCCTAGGAACGATACAATAAGGAACGGCTAGTTGAAAGGATTAAAATTATTGAAAATCAGAGGTTATCCGAACAAGTGGACACTATGATAGGCAAAGTTGACTCCATATCCAAGGGTACTAGGAAGTGACCTGAAAGGGTTCATACTGGTGAATTTGATGTTCAGAAGTTATCACAAAGTTTTGAAAAGGTAACAGACAGAATGTACCTCCAGGATGGCAATCTACACAATATCCAAGAAAAGTTCAAGGAGGACATATTATCTTTGAAGGGAATCATTAAAACCTTGGAGTCACAGGTGCAGAATGGGGGCCAAAAATTGATACCTTAGTGAAATCACTAGAAACATATGCAAGTCAGGAGATTCAGGCTTTACAAGAGACAATGATAAAAAGATTTGAAATGATTGAGGAACTTATTGGAGCTGGTGAACAGGGTAAGAAGGCACAAGGACAGGATACAACGTTACCACCAGCTGTCAGAACTGGTTTACCCAGGGTTTTAGCATCATACCCTGTAATTAACTCTGACAAAGCATCAACTTCTAAAGGCTCAAAGGGAGCCAAAGAAGGTAGATGGACACCAATAAGAATGAATGATCTAAAAAAAAATTAAGCAAGCTGTCATTAATTATGGCTTGCATTCTGCATTTGTTAAGGAAATAATAAGGACTTGGGCTTCTAACGTCAGAGCTACCCCATGATTTCTCTCAGTGTCAGCAGTATTGGATGATGGACCTTCTTTGATGTTTTGGAATTATTTCAGAGAAGAAACCAAACATATGGAACAGCAAGGAAGAGCAATAGGTGTGGAGTTTTCCCAAGATCAAATTTTTGGCTTAGGAACATTTGTTGATCCACAGGTCCAAGCTCTTTATGATGAAGAAGTATTGTCCCTATGCCACAAAGCAGCCTTGAATGCTTGGGATAAGATACAAGTACTTGGAAAAAGATAAGAATCATATACCAGGGTTAGGCAAAGACAGAGAGAACCCTTTACTGACTTTTTGCAAAGATTAATTAAGGCTCTGCAAATAGGAGTAACAGACCAAGAAGCTAAATGAATAATTCTTGAATCTCTGGCTTTTGAAAATGTAAAGATAGAATGTAAAAAGATAATTGGGCCTTTAAGGTCTAGATCAGCACCTATGGATGAATGGATTCAGTATATGATGAATGTTGAGACGTTTGGCTATAATGGTGAATCTTGGGTAGGAGAAGCGATTTCCAAAGCAATGAGGAGACATCAATGTTTTAATTGTGGTAAATTAGGACATCTGAAAAGGGAGTGTAGGCAAGGAATTTCTAGGAATAATATCTCCTCTGGGGATGACAAAAATAGCAGACCTCAGACTTCAGGTATATGTAGGAGGTGTGGTAAAGGCCGACATTGGAACAATGAATGCAGGTCATCAACACACAGACAAGGCAAGCCAATAACATCGGTAAACCCCTTGAGGGGCCTCTCACAGTCCCCTAAGCCAAAAGTGGCCCAGTCATTCCCAGTTACAGTGGAGAACATGTCTCACCAAGAAAATTAAAAAAATCCAATGCCTGCTATAACAATCAATACTGTTCTAAATGATGGGTTAAATGTGGAGGATGAGTCAAAAAAATCCAGTAGGACAGAGGAAACGTACATTTTGGCACACTTCTATTAACAATCAAAGACCAAAGCTAAGAGTTTGTATAAATGGCATTTTTATTGAAGGCTTATTAGACATGGGTGCAGATGTAAATATCATTACTCCAGAATCTTGGCATCCAAATTGGCCTCTTCAAGAGGTAGATGTTCAGTTCCTGGGAATTGAAACCCTATCTTGTGTAAAATAAAGCATGAGATGGATTGAATGCATAGTGTCTGATTGAGGCCATATATGGCCAATGTTGCAATAAATTTATGGGCCTGTGACCTGCTACAGCAATGTAATACCCAGATTAACATTCCTGCAGTACTAGGAACTCATAATTCTGGGAAGGATATAATGAGGTATTATGGAAAAAGGTCACCAGCCATTCAGGCTGTACAAGAACATACAGCTACTAGCAAACCTTTATTGGTACCAACAGCCCTACCTTTAAAATGGTTAATTGAGACACCAATATGGGTTAAGCAGTGGCCTCTAGCTGAAGAACAGCTGGTATGAGAGCAACTAGATGCTCACCATATTGAAGAATCAACCAGCCCTTGGAATTCTCCTGTGCTTGTTGTAAAAAAGAAATCTGGTAACTAGAGAATGGTGACAGATCTAAGAGCTGTCAACAAGGTAATTCAACCTATGGGTCCTCTAGAATCTGGAATTCTTTTGCCTTTTCTATTATGAAAAGGATGGCCTCTTATAATTATTGATTTGAAAGATTATGTTTTCACTATACCTTTACAAAAAAAGCATAGAAAAAAATTTGCCTTCACAGTACCTACTTATAATAATTTTGAGCCTACTAGGAGAAATCAATGGTCTATCCTCCCACAGGGGATGCTCAATAGTCCCACTTGTGCCAATATTTTGGAAGTCAGCCATTGGAAATAATTTGTAAGCAATTTCCTAAATCTATAATTTGACATTACATGCATGACATTTTGTTATCTGATGCAAATACAGATACATTAGAAGGTATGTTTGAAGAAGTAACAAAAGTCTTGCATAAATGGGTATTACAAATTGCTTGTGAAAATATTCAAAGAAGAGGTTCTGTTAATTACCTAGGTTACAGAATAGGTTTAGAAAAAATTAGAACACAAAAGGCACAAATTAGGAGAGACCGGTTACGGACTCTTAATGACTTTCAAAGATTGTTAGGAGACATTTCCAGTCTAGGACCAGCTGTTGGGATAACACATGATCTAATAGTTCATTTAAACAAAACCTTAGATGGTGATAAAGATTTGAATAGTCCCAGAGAATTAACAGCTGAAGCAGAAAAGGAACTGACAATGGTTGAGGAAAAACTACAGGAGGCACATGTGGATAGGGTGAATCAAAATCTTAGTTGTATCATAGTCGTATTGCCTTCCAGAATTTCTCCTACAGGAATTTTAATGCAGAGGGAAGACATTATTTTAGAGTGGATTTTTATACCACATAGACCAAGTAAAAAATTAAAAACTTATGTGGAAAAAGTCTCTGAATTAATTATAAAAGGTAAACTGAGACTTTGTCAACTAGCAGGTATAGAGCCAGCAGAAATTATAGTGCCTTTCACTACTGATGAAATAAAAAAGTTATGGGAAGACAATAAACTATGGCAAAGAGCTTATGCTAATTTTTTTGGGAGAAATTAATAGCAACTATCCCAAAAGTGATAGACTTAACCTTATAAAGAGAACTTCTTGGATTCTTCTCCAAATAGTACATGATACACCAGTAACTAGAGCCTGTACATTTAATACTGATGCAAATAAATCAGGGAAATCAGGTTACAAATCAGAAGAGTTGAGTAAGGTGGAACAAAGCCCTTATAATTTTGTTCAGAAGGCATAATTATATGCCATTCTTATGGTGCTAAGAGATTTTAAAGAACCTCTTAATATAGTTAATGATTTACAATATGCAGAAAGAGTTATCTTGCATATTGAAACTGCTGAATTTATACCAGATGATACAGAGTTGAATTCATTGTTTATCCAGGTACAAGACATAATCAGGAATAGGCTTTGTCCTATGTACATAACACACATCCAATCCCATATGGGTCTGCCAGGTCCTCTAGCAAAAGGTAACGCAGAAATTGATCAATTGATTGGAAATGTGTTGCAGGCCTCAGAATTTCATTAAAAACATCACATCAATAGCAAAGGTTTAAAGAAACAATTTTCTATTACATGGCAACAAGCTAAGGAGATTATAAAGAGATGCCCACTTGCTCTTTCTATAATCAAACACCTGCAGGAAGTATCCCAAAGGGTACTCAAAGGAATGAAATCTGGTGGATGGATGTATTCCACTTTATGGAATTTGGTAAGTTAAAATATGTACACCACACCATAGATATGTATTCAGGTTTTCAATGTGCAACTGCCCTGAGCTCAGAAAATGCTGATTCAGTAATCACACATTTATTGGAAGTTATGGCCATCATGGGTATACCTGTACAAATAAAGACAGATAATGGTCCAGCTTATGTCTCTAGGAAAATGAAATGTTTTTTTGGCTTATTTTAATATTAAGCAAGTTACAGGTATACCACACAATCCTACAGGTCAAGCAGTAATCAAAAGGGAAAGGTCATGCCTCCAACTCTTCCTCAAAAGTTTAGTTGGGATCATTCACTTTGACAACCATTTACTTTAAAGAAAGACAACATATAGAATAGCATTAGACAAATCCATTGTAAGTCTTTATTATCAAAGGAGCAGAAGAGATAGGATTTGCTCTCTAAAGTCCTCTACCACCACAGAGCTAATTCTTCCAACTTTGAGTAAGCTATGTCCAGAGTGTGAACTACAGAGCAGACAATGTGCCAACAACAGCTTCCTCAAAACTTAGCATTCTTCTGGAACTGACTGCTTTAAAAATCCTTTTCTGTAGTGGTCTCTGTCTGTTGCAAAGAGATGTTTCCTTCGTGAGGGGTAAAGACCACATTTATCTATGGGTATAAAGGACAAACTGCATAGGGTAGAGCCCAGGAGGCCTGAACCCTATACAACAAAATGAAAGGCAACTGAGTGAAGCTAGAAGTGGGAGAGGTGGCCAAAGAACACACCAATTGGTCATTCAGTGCCTAACAGTCAGCCCTGAAAACATACACATGACAATATATGGGCTTAATAGCCTATGCTTGGTAAAATTCAGGCATGTACCAATCCATGTATACATGCAGTAACATCAGCTGAAGTAGAGTGGGGAAGGGTTTAGGTAGGGTTTACAAGGAGGAAATGGAAGAGAGAAATGTAATTAAAATACAACCTCAGAAATAAGCTTAAAAATACTTTGTAAAACATAGACCCTGGAACTTGTGAGGGTTTGACCTTGCCTCAGCCCCTTACTGGTGACATAGAGACAGTAGCTCCAATCATTTTATAGGTTTAAAATGAAAGTTCTTAGAAATATGCCATATATATATTCAATATGAACATGGTTTATTATAAAGGATAAAATCACAGAAATTCTTCAAAGCCTCAAATAAAAACTATTAAAAACTAAATATTAAGCTAATAACTCAGTACTTTGAATATTTATATATGTAAAATCATAGTGTTTAGCATTTTTATACCAATATTTATTTTCTTGTATTATATTTTCTAAAATAGTATTAATAGTATAACTGCCAGTAATTTCTCACTGTCATGGTGGTAATGGACTCATATAACATGATTTATTTAGATTTTCTGTTGTCTAAGTAACATGAATATTTGAATCTTTATGTGTGAAAGATGCTGAGATAAATACACTTGCATTCAAATACTGAACTAAATTGATTATATTTCCCTGGGGTGTGTTCTTGGTCATAGGAATTATTCTCTTGTCTCTTCATAGAGATATTTCCAGTCCACACAGTGTGCTGCAGGGTGGATTTAGCTTTTACTCAGAAAAAAAAGGGTTTATATGCTGCCTGGTGCTACCCAGAGTTTAGGTGGTGAGGATGACTCCTACCTGGCAGTCTCAGAGGCAGTGAACAGACTTCCACCATGATGGACTGGGCAGAGCAAGTAGGCAGTGCCATATTTGCCCTAGAAATACTGCAGCTTAAGTACCTAAAAAGTGCTTAGCAATTTAAGAAGCCATCCTAGTCAGAAAATAATTAGATATACAATAAAGACAGATTCAGACAGATATAGACCTCTAAATGGGTCACAGTGTTGGATAAATATATATAGGCTTGGGAGAAAGATGAAAAAGTGTTTAGAGAATTAAAAAAGATAAAAAAGATCTAAAAAAACAAAGTCTTTAAAGAGACAGAGTATAGACACAGATTAAAAGGAATAAAGAAAAATAAGCCGTGAAAAGATGGAAAATTCATAGAGTCTGGATTATGTATATTACTGTGCTTTGCTTGAATTTTTTGACTGTAGAGAGACATTTGATTCTAGGGATTGCTAAGCTAAACCAGCATATATCTCTCAAGGTATTTTGATTTCAAAATATGGATCTAAAAATACATTGCTTTGAAAAAGAGGTTCTTCTTTTGTTTCCACAGAAGATGAGGACCCGTGGATTTCCCCTAGACTAATGTGGTTTTATGAACCACTATCCCCGGAGAGGTCACTCTGAACACCTCCCAAAAATTGCTTTGCCCAAAAACAGCAGGAACAAGTTTAGAGAAGAACTATGCTGATATTTCCAAATATTGTTTGTAAATGTTTCTTTACATTTAAAGGGTGATATGCTATAGAGATTTGCACTGGTATGGATCTTGGGTTATTAATACAAATTTAAGGTAAATTTTGTTATACTGTGTATATGTCTTTCTGCTCTTGATTAAGGTATTGTGATTATGCAGCTCATTTAAAAATGTAATGTATAATTAAGCAATATAGGTAAATAGAGAGTCATCTATAATTGATGTGGGATTCCCCTCTGTATGCTGTGAATACTGTTGGTTAATAAAGGACTGTTTTGAGACCCTAGCAGAGCAGGGCAGAGTGACTTAGGCAGGGAAAACTAAAGTGAATGCTGGGAGAAAGAAGAGGGGGTCAGAAGGAAGCCATGTAGCCTCGCTAGAGACAGACATCAGAGCTTTAGCTGGTAAGCCACAGCCACATGGCAATACACAGAATAATGGAAATGGATTAAATTAATATGTAAGAGTTAGCCAATAAGAAGCTAGAGTTAATGTGCCAAGCAGTGATTTAATTAATACAGTTTCTGTGTGATTATTTCAGGAGTCTGGGCAGCCTGGAAATGAACAAGCAGCCTCCTTCCAACATATAATAGTCAAGCTTGTAGTCATTATTGCTATAGAGATTTGCATTGGTATAGATCTTGGTTTATTGGTACAAATTTAAGGTCAATCTTGTTATATGCATATTTCTGCTCTTGATTAAGGTATTCTGTTTGCAGCTCATTTAAAAATGTAATGTATAATTAAGAAATATATGTTAATAGATAATCATCTATAATAGTCAAGCTTGTAGTCATGTTAGATTTCTAGATGTTTAGAAAGATAGGTATTCTTCAAATTTTTCAGAGGTTTTCAAAAAAATGGCATTCAAATGTTTTAAGAAATTAGGACTTTTCATGAAAATGAGACACATGTCCTGGCAGCACCAGCTACTTCAAGGGGAAGATGGGCATCAAAGAGGCTCCTTATGGAATTTGATAGCCATTTGGGCAAGAAACTGCTCTTGCCTGGACATGCAGAATCCACAGAGAAATGACTGCTGAACTTGCCTAAAGGTGATACAATCTGTCAGGGTTCCTGCTTTATTAAAGAGTCTGCCAGACATTCTGCAGGATACAGAAGAAAGTGACTGGCAAACTGCCAATATATGAAGACCTGTCTTTGAAATTTCCTGCTTCATGGAAAAGTCTGCTGAATACTATAGGCCTGTGGGCTGAAGATGGATGCCCCTGTGGTACAGAAAAACTTTGGGTGACTGTTCAGGCAGTGAGATATCACTGTCAATTCTAGAGTTTTAGAAGTTGCTTACAATGCACTTCCTGTTTACTTAGGTAATATTATATCCTTCTGGAATTTTTGATGGAGTTGAAGAATAGATAGATAGTTATAGTTTTGCTTATTTATGATAAAAGATAAAGTAGATATAAATATTGTAGCTGTAATTCTTGATTGACACCTGTTTTGTTATATGTAATTTTACTATGTTAAAATTCAAAACTTCCTTTTTTATTTAAACAGAAAAGGGGAAAGGGTGTGGGAGGTCCTTTTGTCTATGTGTCAATTTTATTGGTTAACAAATAAAGAAACTGCCTCGGCCTGTTGATAGGGCAGAACTTAGGTAGGCAGAAAAACTGAACTGAATGCTGGGAGAAAGAAGGGTGGAGTCAGGGAGAAGCCATGGAGTCACCAGAGACATATGCTGGGAATTTTACCTGGTAAGCCACAGCCTCATGGCGATACACAGATTAATAGAAATGGGCTAAATTAATATGTTAGAATTAGCCAATAAGAAGCTAGAGCTAATGGGCTAAGCAGTGATTTAATGGATACAGTTTCTAAGTGGTTCTTTCCGTTCTGGGCTGCAGGGATGAACAAGTGGCCCATCCCTCCTACTACACATGATAGTTAGATTTTCTAGATGTACAGAGATATATTTCAGTTAGAGAGAAAATTTTCAAACCTTTCAAAGACTACAGAATATTGCATTTAAAGTGTTTTAAGAACTTAGGACTTTTCATGACAATCAGTCATAAGTCTACTTCAGAGGGAGATGGGCATCAAAGAGTCTCATTATTGTATTGGTTAGCCATTTGGGCAAGAAACTGTTCTTGCCTGGACTGCTTTATGGTATGCTGTGTGAACTGAATATGCAGGACCCACAGAGAGATGACTTCTGATTTTGCCTAAAGGTGAGGAGATCCTTCAGGGTTCCTGCTTCATGAAAGAGTCTTCCAAACATTCTGAAAAACACAGAAAAAAGTGACTAACAAATTGGCAATGTAGGCAGGCCAATCTTTAAATTTTCTGTTTTGTGGAAAAGTCTGCTAGATACTATGGGCCTGTAGGCTGAAGACTGCATGCCCCAATGGTACAGAAGAACTTTGAGTGACATTCCAGGCAGTGAGATGTCTTTGTCAATTCTAGAGTTTTAGAAGTTGCTTACCATGCACTTCCTGTTTACTTAGGTAATATTATATCCTTAAGCAGTCTTTGATGGAGTTGAAAAATTTATAGTTATAATTTTCCTTATTTCAGTGCTGAGCAGCTGGGAACCAACAAGTGGCCTATTACAACACTACACTATCAATTCTGGGCCCTCGCTGTAACTCCTCTTGGTCATCCTGCTTTTGCCCTGTGTTGTGAAGATCCTGAAGCTTTGGGTTTGCAGCCCTTCATGTGTTCCTCCAGATCATAGATGGGGTGAATGTTGGAGTGAGCCAACTCATAATCCTAGTTCTGGGCCTGAGGAGTTGCAGGGTTGGTCAAGCCAGGCCCATGCATCACCATAGACCTGGGTGTCAATCAAGCCACCCATATCAGTTGGCTCCTCACTGCTTCCACATATTCAGACATGCTTCTCTTCATAGGACATTAACCATTGTCTCTTTCTCTCATACCACTCCATATATCTGCTAACCAGCATAGTGCCTATCTGCACTGGGCAGACTATGTGTTCTCCTCAGAACCCAGGGAAGACCACTTGGGCCTGCATGTGCGTCTCATTGTCCTACTCGGTCACACAATTACAATTCTTAATGTTTGAAGCCAGGAAGGTTTATTCTTGGATTTGATGAGTATCTCAAAACAGTTGGCAAAGATTGCTGGATTCAGTAGGTGTATTTATGTTGATTCATTTATAAGTCTAACAGTAGTTGTAAAAGAGGTTGGCATGGATTTGAGACAGGGATCATAAGAGAGAAGTATAAGAGGGAGGAAAAGAGATGAGAAATGGTATAACTTTATTTTTATTAAAGATCAGAATAGAAAGGAGGATTGACAAGGAGTTAATCTCAGGATGATAGACCAACACTGAATGCAAATTCTAATATTGGAATTTGAAAATCAAAGTGTCATCTAAGCTGGATGCATGTGAATAAAATAGATGCATTTTAGCTTTTCATCCTCAAAAAGCTGAACAGAAGTTATCAACAAATACTTAAGATTGCCAACCATTGGACTATACTGAAAAACAAAATTGTGGTTACAATTCTGTACCTAGAGCTAAATTTAACAATAGAAGATAAAATATAAGTGGTGTTCTGGTTAGGTTACTAATGCTATGATAAATTCCCTGGCTAAAATCAACCTGGGGGAAAGAATTTATCTTAGCTTACTGATGTAGTCCATTGTTGTCCTGAATAGTTTTTTATCAGCCTCACACAAGCTCAAATCATCTGAGAGGAGGAAGCCTCAACTAAGTTCTTGGGCCACTGGCAAGCCAATAGGGCAGTTGTTTTCAACCTGCTGAATGCTGCAATCCTTTAATACAGTTCCTCCTGTTGTGATGACCCCTAACCATAATGTTATCTCACTGTTATTTCATAAATGCAATTTTGCTACTGTTATGAATTGTAACAGATATCTTATATGCGAGTTATCTGATATGTGACCCCAAAGGGGTCAAGACCTACATGTTGGAAACCATAATTGTAGGGCATTTTTCTTAATTAATGATTGATGATGGTGGACCCAGCCTATCGTAGGCATCATCCCTGGTCTGGTGGTTCTGAGTGCTATAAGAAAACAGGCTAGCAAACCATGGGGAACAAGCCAATATGTAGCACCCCTCTGTGGCCTCTGTATCAGATTCTGCCTCCAGATTCCTGCCCTGTTTGAATTTCTGTCCTGATTTTCTTCAACAATGAATAGCAATATGCAAATGTAAGCTAAATAAGCCCTTTTCTCACCAACTTGTTTTGGTTATGGTGTTTTGTTACAGCAATAGAAAACCAAAACAAGACAATCATAAAGGCAAATTAGGATAGGAACTAAAGTCAAGAACGTGGAGGCAAGAATAGAAGCAGACACCGTGAAAGGACCCTGGTTACTAGCTTGCTCAGCCTGCTTTATTAAATACCCAGGACCATCTGCCCATGGATGGCACTGCCCACAGTGATCAGGGTTCTCCCAAATCAAGCACTAATCACAGAAATGCCTCACAAATTTGATCATCATAGGCCAATCTAATGTAAGGAACTCCTCAATTGAGGTCCCTAATTCCAGGATAAATTTAGATTTGTATCAAGTTGACAAAATCTAACTAGCACGGGTAATAAGAACATTGAATACATTTGATTTGATATTGATATATAATGAAAATGAGGCCAGGAGTTTGAGAAAGAATAAGGGAGAGGAGGCACATAGGAGGAGGAAAAGGTGGAAATTATGTAATTCTATTTTAATTTCACAAATTGAAAAATGTTTTTAAGATGTAATATGCACTATTGCATTACCCTTTGTCCTAAAGTGAAAGAAATAAAATGAGATAAGTAAATTTACACTGTTCCAGAATGATAAATTTTCTTTCAGGGTAAAAGACACTGTAAACAATTCTAGTACATTTATATGGGGACCAGGTTTTCTTTCTGTTAAAAAAAAAAAACCTGGTGACACTGTTGTGTGACATTAAGTCCATCTTTCATTACATTCTCTTTCTAGCAACTTTTCTGGGTCTTATTTCTGTTGAAAGCATGATTCACTTCTCCCAACTCTGCCCTGTGAATTTTTTACACCCTTCATGTACTAAAACTGCATCACTTTTTTCTGGGTTTAGCACCCCTTTAATTCCTGCCCGTGAATGCAGAGCTAAGTGGATCTCTGTGAGTTGAATTCAACCTGATCTACATAGCTAGTTCCCAACCAGCCAAGGCTACATAGTAAGACTTTATCTCAAAACCAACCAATCAACTAACCAACCAAGTCAAAATAAATATAAAAAGTTTTAGATTTTGCAAGCTAAGGAAACTCTTTTGAGCAAACTTTCAGAAAGAAGTAGGCATTTATGGGGCAGACCAAATTAAAAGGCTATAAATAAAAATTGTTGTGGCATTTTGGGGTGTTAGGTAACATTTCATATTATTTAAATAAAATTTTATTTACTAGAGCTTTTCTCAAATAGAATTTTTTTATTTCCCAGTTTTAAGCAGAACTCAAAATTAGAATTCATTTCTTTTTAATATTATTTTTGGAAGAATGGAGATGAATAGAATTATTATCTCATGTTTAATTTGAAAAGAAAATATATTATTTTGTATAGAATATTCTGTAGCCTGCATGCCAGAGGCACTTGTGGACACTACTTGGTAAATATCAACATTTTAGAAGTATGCCTTTCTTTGTGCCTGGACCTAATTGCTGACCCTAAGGAGACATATAATGTTGTAGGCCCCCTGACATAGTTTTTTTTTAACGTAAAGATTTATTTATTTTTATTTTGGATGGTATTTTTCTAGCCTATATGTCTCTATACCTCTTGTATGTTGGCCTACATGTGGATGCTGGAAAGTCAAACTGTGTCCTCTGCAAAAGCAACAAGTACTTTTAAACACTGAGTCATCTTTCCTCTATGTAAGTAGTTGATAAATAAGCATTATCTCATGTATTCTCATCAGAGTATCTGATAATGCTTCCAGTGATGTGTCAATAGTCACTTAGACTGTAATATCACTGTAGTTTCCAAGTTGAAGATGCCTATAAAGGTTATGGGCAGACCTGAGTAACAACTTAGAGACTGTGAACATAACATATTTACAGCAAATCTATAGTATATCTCCCACATGTTTTTTTTTTCATTTGCTGTTTATAGATATCTGTTCATTTGTATGGGTTTTCCCCCCAAAAGTAAGTATTTTGTGAAACAACTTTGGCATTATGCCTCTGCTAATAACGTAGGGTACCAAGCTCTAGGAAACCTACCTTCTGGAAGAGCCTTCAAAGCTTAAAACTCAGTGTCTTGGTACTTTGAAGAGATGTCATGACCAAGGCAGCTCTAGAAGAAAAAAAACATTTAATTGAGGGCTTGCTTACAGTTTTAGAAGGTTAGTTCATTATCATTGAGTTGGGAATCTGGTAGCACATATGGCACTGGAGTAGTTGCTGAGAGCTAAATCTTGATCTGAAGGCTGAGAAAGAAACTTGTCATGGACTTTTGAAACATTACGACCCAGAACCAGTGATGCAAGGTCATACCATCTAATCTTTGTAATCCTTTTAAATAGTGCCACTCTGTAATGAATAAGCATTCAAATATATGGGCCTAAGTGGGCCATTCTTATTCAAACTACCATAGTCAGCATTCCTGACAAACCTTTCAAGCATTAACATCATAATCATATTTATTTTTCTGCCATCCTGATTTTTGTTTTCCATTTGTCTAAAGTGCTAATGACATTCAATGCTTTTGAGACTTATAAGATTAGCATCACTATAGTAGTTTTTGGTGTTATATTTTGCAAGATTCACTTAAAATAATTTTAATTATCACTGAAAATGGCTTCTAGTCATATAAGTACATTTTTAAAATTACAAGCTAAACCCACCTTAAATTAAAAGTCAGGCTTGTACAGTTAATCATATTTTTATGAAATGAAAACATCTGGTTCAATAAATCAATATTAAAATATTCACATTTTCATAAAAAAAATCTAGGCATATTAAATCTTCCAAATGAAGTAGATCTTTATGTTACTTTACAACATTTTAGACATGTACTAAGAAAACAATTACAGGTTATTAGCAATGCATGCTATTTTGAGAAGCAAGGTTTAGCTTAGATTCCTAGCATAGGGTCACAATGTAGTAGCCCCAAATGGTATTATATATGTGATGGCAGAAATAGCACATGAGGCCATCAATGTCAATATCTTGAATGCTGGGCTTGTATAATACATACACCTAAGCTTGAATCATCAAAAACAGAATAACTTCAAAAAGTTTTAATAATAATTCTGGGAAATCAGTATCACTAATACCTTTGAAGATTGTAATATTTTGATGTTTAAAGGGTGGGGTTTCTAAATATAGTTTTATTCCAATGCAAACCAGTTTACAAGTTAGGTGTTATTATTTTAGATAAATACTTTTTATTTTATAAACAGGCTGTATGATTGATACATAGCATCTAAATTGTTTAAATGATTGCCTCCAATTTTTCTTTTTAGTGTATGTGTGTTATTCGTGTATGTTTGCACATGTATGTAAGAGTACATGTTTGAAAGTCAGGTGGTGGTGGCACATACCTTTAACCCCAGCACTTGGGAGGCAGAGTCAGGTGAATCTCTGTGCGTTCAAGGCCAGCCTGGTCTACAAAAGCTAGTTTCAGGACAGGCTCCAAAGCTACAGAGAAACCCTGTTTCAAAAAACAAATATAAAAACAAACAAACAAGAAAGAAAGAAAGAAAGAAAGAAAGAAAGAAAGAAAGAAAGAAAGAAAGAAAGAAAGATCTTCCCTGGATTTCTTCTACCTTGTTCTTTCAGGCAAGGGCTCTTAATTAAACTCAGAGGTTACCCGTACAACTAGTTTCCTTAGCCAGTTGGTGCGCAAATATGGCCAAGTATATCCACTTAAAACCTGAGGGAGCTTGAAAAGGAATTCTAGGAAAAAAAGAACAGTTTAACACAGTTTCTTAGTAGCTGAAAATTTTTTTTTCTAAATCGGCTCACTGAGAGCAGGGCTGCCACAGCTGCTTTAAGGGAGGTGCAGTAAAACTGTGTGAGTTCTTTAAAAAACGGCAGCTTCCTGGTTCTCCAGCATGCATGGATCTGCCTCTTTTGAGAGGTTCAGCTTGTTTTTATGGTGTTTGTGAGCAGAGTGCTACAACCTGTGGATAAATTTAAGACTAATGTAGTTTGATACCTTAAGACCCCCCCAAAAGGTCGCTGTGAACACACGTAAAATTACTTCTCCCAACAAAAAGGAGAAAGCAGTTTGAAGAGAACTATGCCCAAATTCCCAAATATTGTTTATAAATGTTTGTTTACATTTAAAGGAGGGTATGCTATAGAGATTTGCATTCAGATGGATCTTGTTTTATTGATGCAAATTTAAAATCAATTTTGTTATGGATATATTTCTGCTCTTAACTAAGGTTTTGAGTTTGTGCACCTCATTTTAAAACGTAATATATAATTAAAATATATGTTACTAGATAATCATCTATAATAGTCAAGCTTGTATTTATGTTAGTTAGGTTTCCCAGACGTATAAAGATGTATTTCAATTGGATAGGTATTCTTCAAATCTTTCAGAGACCTTCAGAATATGGTTTTTAAAATGTTTTAAGAACTTAGGACTTTTCATGACAATTAGACACATCTGCTCCTAGCAACACCAATTACTTCAAGAGGAAGATGGGTACTGAAGAGGTTCCTTATGGCATTAGTTAGCCATTGGGCAAGAAACAGTCTCTTGCCTAGACTGTTTGATGTCATGCTGTATGAACTGGACATGCAGGACCCACAGAAAATTAACTGTTCAAATTGCTTAAAGAAGGTGAGATGGTCCTTGAGGGTTCCTGCTTCATGAAAGAGTCTGCAAGACATTCTGTAGGACACAGAAAAAAGTTACTAACAAAGTACTAATATAGACAGAACTGTCTTTGAAATTTCCTGCTTCGTGAAAAAATCTGCTGGATGTTTTGGGCCTATAGGCTGAAGATGGATGCTCCAATGATACAGAAGAACTTTGGATGACTGTGCCGGCAATGAGATGTCTCTGTCATTTCTAGAGTTTTGTAAGTTGTTTATAATGTACTTCCTGTTTACTTAGGTAATATTATATTCTTCTGGGGTCTTTGATGGAGTTGAAGAATAAATAGCTATAATTATAGTTTTCCTTAGTTATGATAAGAGATAAAGTAGATATAAATATTGTAACTGTTTTTCTTGCTTGATAACTGTCTTGTTATAATTTTCTATGTTAAAGTTAAAACCTTCTCTTTTATTAAACAGAAAAGGGGAAATGGTATGGGAGGTCCTTCTGTATATGTGTTGCTTTTATTTGTTAATGACTAAACAATCTGCCTTGGCCTGTGATAGGGAAGAGTAGAGCTAGGTGGGGAAAACTAAACTGAATGCTAGGAAAATGAAGGCAGAGTCAAGGAGATACCATGGAGCAACCAGAGGAGAAAGACTCAAGTTGCCAGCCAGAACCTTGTCAGTAGGCGATGAGCCTCATGGTAAAATATAAAATAATAGAGATGGGTTAATGCTAGGGGTACGCCAGAGTCATTGGCCAAGCAGTGTATAAAATAATATAGTTTCTGTGTGATTAATTCGAGTCTGAGCAGCCAGGAACGAACAAGCAGCCTCCTACAACAGCCAGTTCTTGGAATTTCTGCTCTTTAAGACTAGAATTTTAGTCAAGCTTCCAAGTCTACTGGGCATTGTAGGTTGTGAGAATCAGAACCCTGATCTCCTTGCTTGCATATTAAGTATTACAACCATGGAGCAATCTTCCAAGCCCCTTTCTCTGTCTTTTTGTTAAGACTGGCCAGTTAGTATTTTCTAATGGCTGACAACTAGCTGCCTTTGTCTACATTAGGTCATAGAACCTAATGGGGTGGGAAGACAACTCATTATGTACAAGCTTTTGTTATTTTAGCCTCATGATCTGAGTTCAATCTCTAGAACCCACCTTTTAAAATAGCTAGATGGTGGCATGTATCTGTAATTCCTGTACTCCTTATTACAAAATGGGAGATAGAAATGGGAGGACCCTGAAGCTTGCCTTCCAACTAATGTGGGGTACATTGTACAGTGAAAGAAACAAGAGAGACCCTATCTCAGCAAGGTGAAAAGTGACTGCAGAAAGTTTTTATCTGACATCTACACAGTGACATGTTCATACTCATACACACATAATTAAAAAATTAATACCTTAAGTTTAAGAGATAAAAGAACACACAAGATTCTAGGCAACTGAATCTATGTCTGAAACAAGGGTTTTGGACTAGAAGAGTCAAAACAATGGCAAAGACTGAAAACTTGAGCCTAAAGCATGAGATCCAGGGAATAGATGTAACTATCAATTTGGAGATGAGTTAATAGGAAAAAAGACAGAAGGGACAATAGGAAACTATCAAGAGTTCTATATCTTAAGGTCTGAGCAATCTCCATGGGAGCAGGCAAACCCAACATCCAGGACCACCTAGAGACCTCCAGGAGCACTGAGTGACCTACAGGAGCACTGAAGGACCTTCAGCATTACTGGAACTGTGGTCCCAACTACATGAGGAATGATCATCTGAGCCTTGGATCAACTGACACACAAAGGAGTGATCAGCAGGGACACAATCCCCACTGCAACAACTGGAGAAAAATATGGGTAGACAACAAGGTAATAACACACTCAACTATACAATGATCAACACAGCACCACCAAAAGCTAGTTGTTTTACCCAGCAAGATTTGAATACCCCAACACAGAAGAAACAGAAGGAAATGACCTAAAAAAATAACTTTAGAAAAATGGTTGTGGCCCTTAAAGAAGAAATGAAAAATATACTCAAAGAAATGGAGGAAAAAAAACCCCAAAATTGGAAGCAATGAAAATATCCCTTAAAAGAAACCAAAAAAAAGCAATAACATAGGTGAAAATCACAATTTAAGACTTGAAAACCAAGATAAAAACAATTAAGAAAACACAAACCAGGGGAATTCTGGAAACATAAAACATGGGTAAATGATTAGGAACCACAAATGCAAACATAACCAGCAGAATACAAGAGATGGAAGAAAGAATTTCAGGAGCTGAAGATAAAATAGAGGAAATAGATTCATCTGGCAAAGAAAATGCTAAATCTAACAAAAGCTTAACATAAAATATCCAGGAAATCTGGGACACCATGAAAAGACCAAACCTAAAAATAATAGGAATAGAAGGAGAAGTCCAATTCAAAGGAACAGAAAATATATTCACAAATCATAGAAGAAAACTTTTCCAACCTAAAGAAGGATATGCCTATGAAGATGTAAGAAGCTTAAAGAACACCAAAAAGACTGGACCAACAGAAAAGTCCCCTTACCAGATAATAATCAAAATACTAAACATATAGAATAAAGAAAGACTATTAAGAGCTGCAAAAAAAAGTTCAAATAACATTTAAAGGCAGACCTAACAGAATTACAGAATTGCACCTGATTTCTCCTCAGAAACAATGACAGCCAAAAGGTCCTGGTCAAGCATTATGCAGACACACAGATGTCAGCTTAGACTATAAACCCAGCAAAACTTTCAATCATCATAGACAGAGAAAACAAGACCTAGCCACAAATCCAGCCCTACACAAAGTACTAGAAGAAAAACTCCAACCCAAGGAAGTCAGTACAGCCACAAAAACACAGATAATAGATGATCTTACAGAAAATAAAGCCCAAAGAAGGAAAAATGTACACACAATAACATCACACCAACAAAAACTAAAATAACAGGAACTAGCAAACACTGATTATTACTATCCCTTAATATAAATGGACTCTACTCAAATATAAAAATACACAGGCTAACAGATTGGATAGGAAAACAGGATCGATCCTGCTACTGCATACAAAAACATACCTCGGAGTTCCTGGGCCAGCAAGGGGCCCTGATCCAGTGCAGGCAGATACATCCGGAGGCTGGTAAGTGGGTCCCAGCCTGTTCCGGAGGCTTTCTGGCCACATAGGGCACCCCCCTCTACTGGCTTTTCTGCTTATCCCACTCCAGCTTACCCCCAGGCACCCCTTTCCATCTGCGGGGTCCTAGCTGTCCCCGAACTCAGCCTGCTTCTGGGCTGAGGCTTTGGGGGAAGGGTGAGCCAGGGCTACAGGGGTCCCCTTGTCCCACAGAGTGGAGCGGAGCAGAGCAGGCAACTTTCACTAAGCCTGCCCTTTTGACTACGAGTTCCTAGGCCAGCAAGGGGCCCTGACCCAGCACCGGCAGATTCACCTCAGAGTTCCTGGGCCAGCAAGGGGCCCTGATCCTGTGCCGGCATATACATCTGGACGCCTCTTGCCCCCCGGGCTCCCCTTTTCATCTGCAGGGCCCTGATCCAGTGCCAGGAGATACATCCGGACCGAATACGCGGTCCTGGGCCAGCAAGGGGCCCTGATCCAGTGCTGGCGGATACACCTGGACTGAGGAACCAAGCCACCAAGACTCTGCTGAACACATTCGAAGGAAGAGATAGGCAGGCACCAGTCCAAGAATTCATCCAACAACCCGAAAAGCAACATGATAACACCAGAGTCCAGCGAGTATGCAACAGGAAAACCTGAGCAACCTATCCCAGAAGAAGTAGAAGAAATTGACTTTAAACATAACATTATGAAAGTGATAGGGTCCTTTAAAGAAGAGGTGAAAAACTTCTTTAAAGAAAGGGATGAGTAAACTAACAAAAAGTTAGAAGAAATGAATAAATTCCTCAAAGATACCCTAGAAAACCAAGAAAAAGCAATCAAACAGGTAATGGAAACAGTTCAAAACTTGAAAACTGAAATGGAGGCAATGAAGAAAACACAAACCAAGAGATGGCGGGATATGGAAAATCTGGATAAAGGAACAGGAACCACAGACAAGTATAACCAACAGAATACAAGAGATAGAAGAAAGAATCTCAGATGCTGAAGATACGATAGAGAAAATAAACTCAGTGATCGAAGAAAACATCAAATCCAACAAATTCGCAACACAAATCATCCAGGAAATCTGGGACATCATGAAAAGACCAAACCTAAGAATAATAGGGGTAGAAGAAGGAGAAGAATTCAACTCCAAAGGCCCAGAAAATATATTCAACAAAATTATTGAAGAAAACTTTCCCAACCTAAAGAAGGATATTCCTTTGAAGGTTTAAGAAGCATACAGAACACCAAATAGGCTGGATAAAAAAAAATCCCCTTTCCATATAATAATCAAAACACAAAACATACAGAATAAAGAAAGAATACTAAGAGCCGCAAAGGAAAAAGGTCAAGTAACATATAAGGGTAAACCTGTATGTTTACACCTGACTTCTCTATGGAAACCATGAAAGCCAGAAGGTCTTGGATAGATGTGCTGCAGACACTAAGAGACCATGGAAGCAAGCCCAGACTACTATACCCAGCAAAGCTTTCTTTCACCATCGATGGGGAAAACAAGATATTCCAGGATAAAAACAAATTTAAGCAATATGTAGCCACAAACCCAGCCTTACAGAAAGTACTAGAAGGTAAACCACAACTAAAGGAAGCAAACAACACCCATAATAACACAGACATCTAACAACCCTACACCAGCTCAACTCAAAGAAGGGAGACACACAAACCCTACCACCAAAAAGAAAATAACCGGAGTTAACAACCACTGGTCATTAATAACACTTAATATCAACAGACTCAACTCACCTATAAAAAGGCACAGGTTAAGAGAATGGATACAAAAACAGGATCCAACATTCGGCTGTTTACAAGAAACATAGCTCAACCACAAAGAAAGACGTTATCTCAGAATAAAGGGTTGGGAAAAGGTTTTTCAATCAAACGGCCCTAAGAAAGAAGCAGGTGTGGCTATACTAATAGCTAACAAAATCGACTTCAAACTAACATCAATCAGAAGAGATGGAGAATGACACGTCATACTCCTAACAGGAAAGATTCAACAAGATGAAGTCTCAATCCTGAATATATATGCCCCTAAAATAAAAGCACCCACATATGTAAAAGAAACACTACTAGAACTCAAAGCACACATCAAACCCCACACACTAATAGGAGGAGATTTCAACACTCCTCTCTCACCAATGGACAGGTCAACCAGACAGAAACTTAACAAAGAAATACGAGAACTAACAGATGTAATGAATCAAATGGATTTAATAGACATCTATAGAACACTCCACCCAAACAGGAAAGAATATACCTCAGCATCTTATGGAATCTTCTCAAAAATTGATCCCATACTCAGTAACAAAGCAAACATCCACAGATACAAAAAATTAGGATTAACCACCTGTGTCTTATTGGAATACCAGGGAGTAAAGTTAGAATGTAACAACAATTCCACCCAAAAAAAGCATACAAATTCATGGAAACTGACCATTCAACTACTGAACCACTCCTGGGTCAAGGAAGAAATAAAGAAACAAATTAAAGTCTTCCTTGAATTCAACGAAAATAAAGAAACAACATACTAACCTATGGGACACTATAAAAGCAGTGCTAAGAGGAAAGCTCATAGCACTTAGTGCCCACATAAAGAAAACGGAGAAAGTACAACACATTAGTGACTTAAAAGCACACCTGAAAACTATAGAAAAAAGGAGCAGGCTCACCCAGGAGGGGTAGAAGACTGGAAATAATCAAACTGAGGGCTGAAATCAACACAAGAGACACAGAAAACAGTACAAAGAATCAATGAAACGAAGAGCTGGTTCCTTGAGAAAATCAACAAGACCAACAAACCCTTATCCAAACTAATCAAAAGGCAGAGCGAGAACACTCAAATTAACAAGATTAGAAATGAAAAGGGTACATAACAACAGACACTTAGGAAATTCAAAGAATCATTAGGTCTTACTACAAAAGCCTGTATGCCACAAAATTGGAAAATCTACAAGAAATGGACAGTTTTTTAGATAAATACCACATACTGAAATTAAATCAAAACCAGTTTAACAATTTAAATAGACCTATAAGTTGTGAGGAAATAGAAGCTGTCATCAAATACCTCCCAACCAAAAAAAGCCCAGGACCAGATGGTTTTAATGCAGAATTCTACCAGAAGTTCTAAGAAGAGCTAATACCTATACTCCTTAATGTGTTTCACATAATAGAAACAGAAGGGTCATTACGAAACTCTTTTTAAGGAGCTACAATCACCCTGATACCAAAACCACACAAAGATGCAACCAAGAAAGAGAATTATAGACCAATCTCACTTATGAACATTGATGCAATAATTCTCAGTAAAATACTGGCAAACCAAATCCAGGAACACATTAAAAAATCATCCATTATGATCAAGTAGGCTTCATACCAGAGATGCAGGGCTGGTTCAACATACGAAAATCTATCAATGTAATCCATCATATAAAAAACTGAAAGAAAAAAACCATATGATCATTTCATTAGATGCTGAAAAAGCATTTGACAAAATTCAACACCCTTTTATGATAAAGGTCTTGGAGAGATTAGGTATACAAAGCATTTGACAAAATTCAACACCCTTTTATGATAAAGGTCTTGGAGAGATTAGGTATAAAAGGATCATATCTAAGTATAATAAAAGCAATATATAGCAAGCCGACAGCTACCATCAAATTAAACAGAGAGAAACTCAAAGCGATTCCACTAAAAACAGGAACAAGACAAGGCTGTCCACTCTCGCCATACCTCTTTAATATAGTTCTTGAAGTTCTAGCAATAGCTATAAGAGAAAATAAGGAGATCATGGGGATTCGAATTGGAAAGGAGGAAGTCAAACTTTCGTTATTTGCAGATGATATGATAGTGTACATAAGTGACCCCAAAAACTCTACCAAAGAACTTCCACAGCTGATAAATACCTTCAGTGAAGTGGTAGGATACAGGATCAACTCAAAAAAATCAGTAGCCCTCCTATACACAAAGGATAAAGAAACAGAGAGGGAAATCAGAGAAACATCACCTATCACGATAGCCACAAATAGCATAAAGTATTTTGGGGTAACACAAACCAAGGAAGTGAAAGATCTATTTGACAAGAACTTTAAGACCTTGAAGAAAGAAATTGAAGAGGATACCAGAAAATGGAAGGATCTCCCATGCTCCTGGATTGGTAGGATCAATATAGTAAAAATGGCAATTCTACCAAAGGCAATCTATAGATTCAATGCAATCCCCATCGAAATCCCAACAAAATTCTACATAGACCTTGAGAGGAAAATAACTAACTTTATATGGAAAAACAAAAATCCCAGGATAGCCAAAACAATCCTATACAATAAAGGAACTTCCGGAGGCATTACCATCCCTGACTTCAAACTCTATTACAGAGCTATAGTAGGGAAAACAGCTTGGTATTGGCATAGAAACAGAGATGTTGACCACTCGAATCGAATCAAAGACCCGGATATTAATCCACAAACCTATGAACACCTCATATTTGACAAAGAAGCTAAAATTATACAATGGAAGAATGAAAGCATTTTTAACAAATGGTGCTGGCATAACTGGATGTCAACCTGTAGGAGAATGAAAATAGATCCTTACTTATCTCCATGCACAAAACTCAAATCCAAATGGATTAAAGACCTTAATATTAATCTGACCACACTTAACCTGATAGAAGAGAAAGTGGGAAGTAGCCTGCAAAACATGGGCACAGGAGACCACTTCCTATGCAAAGCCCCAGTGGCACAGACAATAAGAGCAATAATGAATAAATGGGACCTCCTGAAACTGAGAAGCTTCTGTAAAGCAAAGGACACTGTCATTAAGACAAAAAGGCATCCTAGTGAATGGGAGAAGATCTTCACTAACCCCACATCGGACAAAGGTCTGATCTCCAAAATATACAAAGAACTCAAGAAACTAGACATTAAAACTCTAAATTACCCAATTAAAAAATGGGGCAATGATCTGAACCAAGAATTCTCAACAGAAGAAGTTCGAATGGTCAAATGATACTTAAGGTCATGTTCAACTTCCTTAGCGATCAGGGAAATGCAAATCAAAACAACTTTGAGATACCATCTTACACCTGTCAGAATGGTTAAAATCAAAAACACTAACGATTGCTTATGCAGGAGAGGATATGGAGTAAGAGGAACTCTCATCCATTGCTGGTGGGAATGCAAACTTGTGCAACCTCTTTGGAAATCAGTGTGGTGGTTTCTCAGGAAATTGGGAATCAACCTACCTCAGGATCCAGCAATACCACTCTTGGGAATATACCCCAGAGAAGTCCAATCATACTACAAAAGCATTTGTGCAACTATGTTCATAGCAGCATTGTTTGTAATAACCAGAACCTGGAAACATCCTAGGTGTCCCTCAATGGAAGAATGGATCAAGAAAGTGTGGAATATATACACATTAGAGTACTACTCAGCGGTAAAAAACGATGACATCTTGAATTTTGCGTGCAAATGGATGGAAATAGAAAACACTATTCTGAGTGAGCTAACCCAAACCCAGAAAGACGATTATGGTATGTACTCACACATTAGTGGATCCTAGCCATAAAACAAATGACACTAAGCTTATAGCTCACAAGCCCACAGAAGCCGAATAGCAAGGTGAACCCAAAGAAAGCATATACAGATACTCCTGGAAATTGGAAGCAAACAAGATCACCAGGCAAAAGTTGGAAGCAAGGGGTCGGGGATAGAGGTGGGAGTAAGGAGGGTGGGTGAAGGGGAGAGGGGAGGGGGAAGGGAGAAGGGAGAAAGGAAGGACTGGGGAGAGCTTGGGTGAGTGGGAGGGTGGAGATGGAGGAAAGGTGGATATTGGAGAAGGGAATAAGATATCTACATGAAGGGAGTCATTTTAGGACTGGCAAGATACTTGGCTCTGGAAGGGATCCCAGGTGTCCACGGGGATGTCCCCAGCTAGGTCCTTGGGCAGCAGAGGAGGGGGTGCCGGAACTAGCCTTGACCCATAGTCACATTGATGAATATCTTGATCACCACCATAGAAATTTCACCCAATGGATGGAGATAGAGACAGAGACCCACATTCACATCAGAGCAATGGACTGAGCTCCCAAAGTCTAGTCGAAGAGCAGAAGGTGGGAGAAGATGAGCAGGGAAGTTAAGACCGTGAGGGGCTGGTCCACCCACAGAGACAGTGTGCCTGAACTAATGGGAGCTCACCAAGTTCAGCTGGACTGGGACTGAACGAGCATATGATGAAACCGGACTCTCTGAATGTGGCTGCCAATGGGGGCAGACTGAGAAGCCATCAACAATGACACTAGCACCTATCTCTTCTGCATGTATTATCTTTTATGGGAACCTAGTCTATTTGGATGCACACCTTCCTAGGCCGAGATGGAGGCGGGAGGGCCTTGGACTTCCCACAGGGCAGGGTACCATGCTCTCTTTTAAGGAAGCAGGAGGAGTGGGGAGGGGACTGGGAGAAGGGGAAGAAATGTAAATTTTTTTTGAATGGAAAAAAATAAAAGAATATGGATAAAAAAAAAACCAAAAACACACCTCAACCTCAAAGACAGATATCACCTCAGAGTAAATGGTTGGGAAAAAAATTTTCCAATCAAATGAACCTAAGAAACAAGCTGGTGTAGCTATCTTAATATCTAAAAAAATAGACTTCAAACTAAAATCAATCAAAAGAGACAAAGAAGGTCATTTCATATTTGTAACAGGAAATCCCAATACTGAATATATATGCCCCAAATATGAGGGCATCCTCATTTGCAAAAGAGACATTATTAAAGCTTAAACCACATATTAAACCCCACACAATAGTTGGAGATTTCAATTCTCTACTCTCACCACTATACAGGTCTGGCAGACAGAAACTTAACAGAAAAATAAGAGAACTAACATATGTTATGTCTCAAATGGATTTAACAGACCTATATAGAACATTCTATTCAAACATAAAAGAATACACCTTCTTTTAGGACCTCATGGAACCTTCTCAAAAATGGGCCACATACTCAGTAACAAAGCAAACCTCAACAGATACCAAAAATAATTGGAAAATCTCATGTATTTTATCAAATCATCATGGCTTAAAGTTAAAATTCAGCAGCAAAACTACTTTCAGAAAGCCCATAAACAAAAGGAAATTGACCAATGCTCACCTGAATCACCAATGGGTCAAAGGAGTAATAAAGAAAGAAATTAAAGACTTCCTAAAATTAAACTAAAATGACCACACAACATACCCAAATTTATTGTACATAATGAATCGGAGTGTTCATAGCTCTAAATGCCTACATAAAAAAGGTGGTAAAATCCCACACTAGAGAGTTAACAGAATACCTGAAAGCTCTAGAACAAAAAGAAAAAAAACTCACCAGGAGGATTAGATGACAGGAAATAATCAAATTGAGAGCTGAAAATCGACAAAATATAACCAAAGAAACAATATAAAGAATCAATGAGACAAAGAATTTGTTCTTTGGAAAATTAACAAAATAAACAAAACTTTATCCAAACTAGCCAAAAGATAGAGAGAGAATATCCAATATAACAAAATAAGAAACAAAGAAGAGGACATAACAACAGATGCGGAAAAAATCCAGAGAATCATCAGGCTATATTTCAAAAACTTGTACTCCAAAAAAATTGCAAAACTTAAAAGAAATGGACAATTTTCTAAATAAATATCACTTACCAAAATTAAATCAAGACCAAATGATACAGATATTAAATAGACCTATAGCCACTAAGGAAATAGAAAAAGTAATCAAAAATCTTCCAACAACAACAACAACAAAAGCCCCGGACCAGATGGTTGTAGAACAGAATTCTACAAGGTTTTCAAAGAAAAACTAATGCCAATATTCCTCAAATTGTTCCACATGATAGAAACAGAAGGAACATTGCCAAACTCTTTTTATGAGGCTACAGTTACCCTGATACCCAAACCAAGCAAAGGAACTACTAAGAAAGAAAATTATAGATCTTTCTCACTCATGAACATTGATGCAAAAATAGCAAAAGTCTGAGAAACCAAATCCAAGAACACATCAGAAAAATCATCCACCATGACCAAGTAGGCTTCATCCCAGAGATGCATGGATAGTTCAAGATATAGAAATCTGTCAATTTAATTCACCATATAAACAAACTGAAAAAATAAACCATGATCATCTCATCAGATGCTGAAAAAGCCTTTGACAAAAATCAACAACTTTTTATGATTAAAGTCTTGGAGAGATCAGGAATATAAGGAACATACCTAAACATAATAAAGGCAATATACAGCAAACCAACAGCCAACATCAAACTAAATGTGAAACTCAAAGTGATCCCACTGAAATCAGGAACAAGACAAGGCTGTCCACTCTCTCCATACCTATTCAATATAGTACTTATAGTATAGTATAAGTATATACTTATACAATATAGAACAATAAATTCCAGCTAGAGCAATAAAACAACAAAAGGAGATAAAGGGAATACAAATTGGTAAAGAAGAAGTCCAACTCTCACTATTTGCTGATAGTATGATAGTATATATAGGTGACGTCAAAAATTCTACTACGGAACTCCGACAATTCATAAACATCTTCAATATTGTAGCAGCATACAAGATTAACTAAAAAGTCAGTAGCCCTTCTTGATGCAGATAATAAGTGGACTGAGAAAGAAATGAGAGAAACATCACCCTTCATAATTATGACAAATAACTTAAAATATCTTGGGGTAACTATAACCAAACAAGTGAAAGACCTATAAGATAAGAACTTTAAATCTTTGAAGAAAGAAATCAAAGACACCAGAGAATAGAAAGAGCTTCCATGCTCTTGGGTAAGCAGAATTAATAAAGTAAAAATGGAAACCTTACCAAAAGTAATCTACAGATTCAATGCAATACCCATTAAAATCCCAGCAGAATTCTTCACAGACCTTGAAAGAACAAAACTCAACTTCATATGGAAAAAAAAAGCCAGGATAGACAAACAATCCTCCATTATAAGGGAACTTCAGGAGGTATCACAATTCCAAACTTCAAACTCTACTATAGAGCTACAGCAATAAAATCAGCCTGGTATTGGTATAAAAACAGACAGGAGGACCAATGGAATTGAATTGAAGACCCAGATATCAATCCATACACCTATGAACACTTGATGTTTAACGAAGAAGTTAGAAATATATAATGGAAAAAAGAAAGCATATTCAACAAATGGTGCTGGCATAACTGGATATCAACATGTAGAGAATGCAAATAGATCCATATCTATTGTCGTGCACAAAGCTCAAGTCCAAATGGATCAAAGACCTCAACATAAAACCAACCACACTGAACCTTATAGAAGAGAATATGGGAAGTACTTTGAAGTACAGGAGACCACTTCCTAAATATAACCCCAGTAGCATAGACACTCCTGAAACTGAGAAGCTTTTGTAAAGCAAAGGGCATGGTCAAAAAGACAAAATGGCAACCTACATAATGGGAAAAGATCTTCACCAATCCCACATCTGACAGAGGACTGATCGCCAAAATACACAAAGTACTCAAGAAAAGAAACTGGACATCAAAAGAATAAATAATCCAATAAAAAAAATGAGGTACAGACCTATACAGAGAACTCTCAACAGACAAATCTCAAATGGCAGAAATGCTTAACATCCTTAGCCTTAGAGTAATGCAAATCAAAACAACTCTGAATTTCCACCTTATACCTGTGAGAATGGCCAAGATCTAAAACACTAATGCCATCTTATGCTGGAGAGGATGAGGGGTAAGGGGAACACTCCTTCATTGCTGGTGGAAGCACTAACTTATATAGCTGCTTTGCAAATTAATATGGCAATTTTTCAGAAAATTAGAAAACAATCTACCTCAGGACCCAGCAATACCACTTTTTGGGTATATACCTAAAGGAGGCTCAAACATACCACAAGGACATGTGCTCAGCTACATTCATAGCATCATTATTCATAATAGCTAGAATCTGGAAATAACCTAGATGCCCCTTAACTGAAGAATGGATATAAAAAATGTGGTACATTTAAATAACGGAGTACTGCACAGCAGTAAAAATAATGACATCTTGAAATTTGCAGGCAAATGGGTGGATATAGAAACAACCATACTGAGTGGGGTAACTTAGACCCAGAAAGAAAAATATAATGTGTACACACACATAAGTGGTTTTTAGACATAATACAAAGAAAAATCAGCCTACAGTCCACAACCCCAGACAACAAAGAGGATCCTAAAAGACATGCATGGATCTACAGAAGAAGGAAAAAAAAAAGACAAGAGCTCCCGAGTAAAATGGGAGTGTGGGGGTCGCAGGGCAAGATAGAGGAGGGAAAAGGAGGAAGGGAGGGGAACAGAGAAAAATGTATAGCTCATTAAAAACAATAAAAAATAAAAAAACAAAAGAGTTCTATATCTTATCAACAATTCAGTTCAATCATTCTGCCAAGGGAGCTGGTTAGCTAGAACATAAAGAGAAAATGCCACCTTTAGAAACATGGCACTAGGTCTTCGAGAATCAACTTTGAGAAGTTGTTTCAGGGATAGATATTTTATTCTCTGAGAATTAAGGGATAAGCAAGGTAATATAGCTGAGAACTTATCCATGTAAGACCAACAGAAGTTTTCTTAGCCTGATTTGAGGAATAAGCCAAGAATTTACTCTCATACTCACAAACATGGGTTCATGCAAGTCAGGGATGCTTAGGAAGAAAGCAAGCAACCACCCCGGAAGAAGATTGGCTAAAGGCCTTCAGCTAGCAGTTTCTCTAGCCTGGGAATCACAGGCTCAGTCATAAGCATGACTGAAAATCTTAGTCTTGCAGATAAATAAGGACAAAGAAATAAAAATTCCAGTGTAATTTCACATTATTGTAGTTTGTAAAGTCATCTTTAGGTCCTTTGTTGATACACTGGCTACTTTCACAAGCACCTGGGTTTCTAGATACAGAGTAGATACCACTACCATCTGTTCTGTGGCTTTCCTCAATAGCCTTGGCCTCACTGAGCCCCAATTGTTGAGAATGCTCTCTCAGTGTATGGGTCAAATGTGTCTTTATGTTCATGATTCCCCTTCCCTCTGAAATCTGAGAAAAGAATTTTAAATCCATTTCCCATTAATTTCCAAAAGGTATTAGTGCAAATTTATAGAAAATGAGAGAGTTATAAGACAGACTGGGAGAGAAGAAAGGCATAGACATTGAAAATACAAAGTGACCACCCATTCTGAAGGAAAGGGACAAACCTATTTACCTTGGAAGCCAGATAGTGCTACAGTGAGTTTCCAAATATCAAATAAACAGAACAGCTGTTCAGATCAACCAAATACGGTTTAAATTCTTGCCAAGGGTGTGTTACATTCCACAATATTATGAGAAGTGGGGGAGAGGGATGAGAGCACATAAGCAGTATGATTAGCTTAAAAGTATTTAAATGAGCAGAATTTTCAAAAATCATCTTTCAGATACTTATAGAAAAAGTGATTAAATACATTGAAAGGAGAAAATTTTTAAGGGGCTTTAAAAGTGTGTGATTAAATCCAAATGAATGGAAGGAAGAAAAAGGAAATGAGCCTCAAAATCAGGAAAGATTTTAGCAGCACAGCCATTATCCTGAAGTAGAGAGAGGCAGAAAGATTAAAGATTCTGTGAATAGACAAAACTTCCCATCGCCCAAGTGAACATACTAGATTTCTAAGTCAGTCTTTTCCCATACAACCAGAGAGATGCTTTGTAAACTAATTGGCACCATTGTGGTACTGAAAAAGCTGCTTAAAAGAGAGTTTATGTTTATGAAAGGATTGGTGATTTTCTGCCTCAGGATTCTATCTCCTATATTTTTCCTTTGTGCTGGTGGATGCTGGTGCATGTACACCCATGCACAGAGTGCATATGTACTCACAGAGCAGTGGAAGGAGTGGTCTGTGATCCATTCATTGAGATATGAACTTAGAGAAAGCTTACCTTCAAATCTCAGTTCCCAACATGACTCATACCTGGGTTCTGCTAACATGCAGCAGGAACAGCCCCATTGTAAGTTCTTCACAAGCTGGTCAGTGACTAAAATGTGTGTACCCAAGGTACTTCCTTCTGGTGAGAATGCTCTGCCCAACTCTACTTCTCAGAGGGGAGGAGCAGTGACCCCTGATAGTAACCTACTCTGTCAACTAAAGTGTGATAGCAAAAAGTAACAAAAGAAGAGAAGACACACATCTAAAACTCCCTGGTGTGTTACACAAGACCCTATAGACAGGAAAGTAGATCTTAAGCTACAGATCTTCACATTACTGTGCAAGAAGAAATCCTTGTGTTTCTCCTAAACAGACTAATTTCTTTACATTTATATGGGGTAGTGGCAAACAAATGAGGTAAAACTACTTACTTGGGGACTTATGCTTGGATAGCAATACGGGAGCAACGTTTCAAACGTTGGAACTAAGTTTTTTGTTTTTTTTTTTTGAGGTCTGGGCATTGAACCTAGGACCTTGCACATACTGGGCAAGTGCTCTGCCAGCTGAGCCTTCGTTTTTTTACCCACTCATGCATCTACTCTTTCACCCTCTTATGACTTCAAACACCACATAGGACCTGACTTCTTGAGAACACATTTGTGGTTTAAGGTATCTCTTGCAAAGAAAATATCAGATTTAATTAAATTCTTTTATTTTTATCTTTGTAAGCTTCTATCTGTTGGAGTAATTGGTGCATGTTAGAAGTGTAAAAATGAATGAAATCTAACATTCTCGGCTTTACAAACGTCCTTTCAAAGAGCAATGCTGCACTATCCAAACACAAGTTTTCTCCCTGCCCCATATGAGCAGACTCATTCATTGTTTCCGTGGGTCTCTATTTGACCATTCATGCCCTCTACCTTAGAGTGACAAATTATTCCAGGGAAAGGATGTAGAACATCCATCCACTTATCTAAAAAAAAAAAAAAAAAACCAAATAGCCCCAGCAAAGGGTGAAGAGGCCTAGTTTGCTTCCTTCCCTTTCTCCTACTTTCCCTGTCAGCACTTGCTCTGATCTCTGGGCTCCACAAGTAGGGCTCCTGCTGTGACAGAGACTAGAAGTCACATTCCCTGCAATGCCCCACTGGATGGAGCCCAGAAAGTTCAAAATACACCAAATATTTCATAAAGCTAATCAATAATCTATACATGCATATAACTCAGGCTCAGTACACACTAAAAATATAAAAGATTGTAATCTCAGATAATCCATTTCATTTTATTTTGATTTATGTGATCTGATATACAGAAGATTTAATACTGAAGAAACTAAATAAAACCTTGAGAACCAATCAGCAAGTCATTTTCTTTGCATTTATTAACTTTGCTTTTATATAATACAATTTATTAACATTTTTGGATTCTCTAATTCCACTTGCTTAAACTTGATTTCCTGAGGAATATTATTAATATTAAATCACTGTGAAGTAGGATACCATTCATAAGTAATATAGGTGCCAACTAAACAATGTATCAAAATTCCATTTATATATGTTTTTAAATTTCATGTTTTTATTTATTGTTCCTGAGATATTTGTGTGTACTTCTGAAACTCAAGGAAAGAGTGGGGGTCTGTGCTTCCCTTAATCAACAAATATTTATGTGGTCTTGGAACTCACATGTTAACTTGCATCCTGATGAAAATTTAAATAGTTGATTAAACCCCTCAAATACAAGATTTTAATGGATGCCACTATCACTTTGCAAAGTAATTTAATGCATATTTAGTGTAATTATTATGTGCTCTTTTTTCCTGAAGAGACCCAGCTGTGAGTCTACAAGCAAAAGAAAAGAAGCAATTTTGTTAAAGGGCAGTGGTTTTGAGATCTCTATGGTCTTCTGAGTCCTACTTCATTCAAGATATGCAATTAGAAGATAGAAAACCTTCATAATGTTGCTACTATATACTGTATACACATTGAACAAGATAGATAAACAAATATGATCTCGAGTACTCAACACTGATAAAAACACATTTGGAAGTTCCTATCACTAATTAGATAAACAGACTCAAATGAGCCCACTCATATGGCATAGCCCCTATTTAATCATCAAGGAGCAAGCAATGTAAACACACAGGAGTATAGCAAAGCATGCCTTTCAAGGGAGAGCTCAGAAACACACAGAAAAGACAAACTGAAGTAATAATTTTTAGTATAAGGATAAACCATAAATATCTAAAGTCTTTTTGGTTGAGCAGAGAAAATTTCTTCAAATTTTCAAAGATTTCACTTTCTGCAGAAATTGCCACTGAACTCTTTCCATTATTAGTTCTTTAAGTACTTGTTATGAACTTTAAATTCATGTTCATCTCAGATAATCTAATAATCTCTGGAAAAAGCCTATGATAGCAGTTTTGACAAAGGAATCACAGAAAACAGGAGACTTCACATGTAGGAAAAGGATGATGTGATGGACACAGCCAACAATGGGAAATAACATTTTAGATTAGAAATAATATGAAGCTGACCCATGTGTTCCATTATTTATGTCCAGGTCTGAACTTATTTTCATCTCCCATGTTTTATGAGAGAAAGCCTCATTTACAGATTATGTTTGGTATGCTTTCCTTCTGGTGCTTTTAATAAAGACTGTTCTACTATCATTCCAGTGCATTTTGCTATCATTGACTCATAGTTTTCAGCCTGCATGTGCAAGTATGAAAAGGCCTTCTTCTTGTGAGCTCCTAAAATCTTACCAACATCATTGTTCCTCCCAGGAATGTGCAATAAATGTCCTGGTTCCCTAATGCTCATTTAAACTGACTTGTTTAGAATACTAATGAAAAAATATTTCAATTCTTGCCTTCCTATAAATGAAATCCAAGTCAGTTTTAGAAAATGAAAACCACTGAGGAAAATAGTATATAAAATCATCTTCTTTGCCAAAAAACCTATTAGTCTATTGAGGGAATGTCGGGAGGTGGTTACTCTATCTGAAGCATAAAGGCATTCACCACACCAGTCCTTCTCTTCAGATTAGTGCTCTTGGAAGGGAAGGTAAAGCTGATAAGGGGAGATTGCTCTTCATTCTTTCAGGAGTAGAATAAGTAGAAAAGAATGTTGAGAGGTATGACATGGGAGTCATGCTAGTGTAAATGTATTTTGGCCTTTGAAACCTCTAGGAAAATTCATGACTTGTTTAAATTCTTTGGAACCTACTTTTCTACCTTCCCACAGAGACGGAAAGTAACTGTAGGGAAGAAAAGAGATGGGTACTAGTTTGTATTTCAGATATGGCCTCTTAAATTCTGCAGCCCTGATTTTATCTAGCAGGCATTGCACTCTGTGTTTAATAATTGAAGTTGACTTTGTTACTGAATGTTTACTTGTTTTATTTAAGTAATATGAACAGAGGAAAAGTACTCTGTCTTTCAGTAGTCCCCCAGGAAACTTAACTCTGATGAAAAGAGGAAAGAGGCAATGAGCCACTGAAGACAGAAAACCTAAATGCTTCTCATCCCAGAGAAATAAGTAAACTGAGAAGAATTTGGATAGATTTGCTTAAGTATATTAGATTTCTCAACATTGAGAAAGACAATTTGAGACTCTGTCAAATGCACCAGAGGAACAGTGAGATGGTCCAATAGATAAGGACACTTGCTGTCAATCTAACAACCTAAAAAACCTGTAACCCAGACAGTAGAATGACAACTCCCCAAAGGGTCTCTGATTTCTTCTACACATATGCTGTGGAATACTTGTGTGTTCATGCACATGCCTATACACATACACACATACACACATACATAAATACATCCATAGATATTTATATACATACATGCTGCAGGAGCTCCTTCTGCTCCTTCGGCCAATAGCCTTTAAGATACCAGCCCACTGGGACGTGGTTTCATTCATTTTAAAAAGTGGTGGCAACCCTCTGCTCTCTTTCTTGCTTCTGCTTTCCGTTCAAACTGCTAGACTCTCTGTTTCCTGTTTGCTACGAGAGGACTGTGGTGTAGGACTGTGTTCTGTAAGTTTTTCCCGTCCAATAAATAACCCCTTTTAATCCAAACTGGTGTGGGATTGTTTTGCTGCTTTATCTTGCGTCTCAACGTTTGGTTTTAGAACCACCTCCCACTCCCCCACCCCCCATTCCCCGGCTAGGCTGCCTGCTTCAGGCTCGGAGGCTTGGCACAAGCCCTCCCAGCTGCTGCCTGTGCGCGGAGTCAGCAGTTAAAAACTCCATGCCTCCAGGGATCCACACTGCCCGCCTGGTTTGCTGAGCGGTTTTTAAATCTCCCTTACAGCCTAGGGCCTAGGCAGTGTGAGACAAGTTGCTGAACTCTGAAAATTCCCTGGGGCAAAAACTCCTTGGGACATTCCGGCAGCTCAAATAGAATCGCTGTTTGAAATCCCAGCAGAGGCTTTTGCAGCTTTGGATGCAGCATAGGAAGGGTTGACCAGCAGCTGTGTCATGACCCCTCCATCGGGTGTGAGCTGTGATCCCCAGCAGAGCAGCAGGTGGGTGCCTGGGGCTGGACTGGCCACAATATTTGCTAGCTGCTGAAAGCTTCTGGGTTTCTGTTCCCTGTGCCCGGACATTGGATTTCTTGCTCTGTGTATGGAATTGATTTCGCTACATTTAAATTCTTGAGACTCATTTTTCCCCAAGTTTCTTAACAAGTATTAGCGGATTTCACCACAGGATCTATCCTGACATCTTTCCATTGATTCCAGTCTCAGAAACAGCGCCATCTGCTGGTTAACATGTAAAATGGCAGGTTTTGTTTTTAATGGGACTCTAGCCCCGATTTTTACTGCCACTGTGGTAGAAATCACACGAGACCTCTATGACCTTGGAGGTACCTCAATTTACTGGTTATTAGGTCTCAGTTTTCTTCTCCATATTATATCATTATGGAAGTATATGGCATTAATTGATAGGATTAATACCATAATAGCCAAAATTGACTCCTTACCTAAGGGTACTAGGAACTTACCTGAAAGGGTCCAGGCTCTTGAATTTTACTTTCAGAAGTTATCACCGAGTTTTGATAAAGTAACAGACAGAATATACCTCCAGGATGGCAACTTAAATGATATCTGGGGGCAGTTCAAGGAGGAGATGTTATCTTTGAAAGGAAACATTAAAACCTTGGAATCACAGGTGCAGAATGGGAACAAGAAAATTGATGCCATAGGGAAATCACTAGAAACCTTTGCAAGACGGGAGATTCAGACCTTACATGGGACAGTGATTAAGAGATCTGAAATAATTGAAGAAATTATCGGAGATGATGAACCAGGTGAGAAGACACAAGGGCAGGATACAATGCCACCACCAGCTGTCAGAACTGGTTTATTCAGGGTTTTAGCAACATACCCTGTAATTTATTCTGACAAAGCGTCAATTTCTAAAGGCTCAAAGGGAGCCAAAGAAGCTAGATGGACACCAGTAGGAATGAATGACCTAAAGGAAATTAAGCAAGACATCGTTAATTATGGCTTGCACTCTCCCTTTGTTAAGGAAATGATAAGAACTTGGGCTTCTAATGTCATGGCTATATTCCATGGTTTCTCCCAATTGGTATCAGTGGTGTTAGAAGATGGACCTTCCTTGATGTTTGGAGTTTATTTCAGAGAAGAATCCAAACATATGGAACAGCAAGGAAGGGCAAAAGGTGTGGAGGTTTCCCAGGATCAAATTCTTGATGTAGGAGATTATGCTGACCCAGAGGTCCAAGCTCTTTATGATGAAGAAGTATTGTCCCTATGCCACAAAGCAGCTTTGAACGCCTGGGATAGGATATCAGAATCGGGAAAAAAGGTAGAGTCATATACCAGGGTTAGGCAGGGACAGGGAGAACCTTATACTGACTTTTTGCAAAGATTAATTAAGGCTCTGAACATAGGAGTAACAGACCCAGAAGCTAGATGACTAATTCTTGAATAGCTGACTTTTGAAAATGCAAATTTAGACTGCAAAATGATAATTGGGCCTTTAAGGTCTAGATCAGCACCTATGGATGAATGGATCCAACATACCATGAATTTTTAGACCTTTAATTATGATGACAAATCTTGGGTAGGAAAAGCAATTTCCAAAGCGATGAGGGGACATTAACCTGCCAAATGTTTTAATTATGGTAAATAAGGACACCTAAAAAGGGATTGCAGGCAAAGAATTTCTAGGAATAACACTTCATCTGGGAATGGCTGGAATAGGAAACCTCGGCCTTCAGGTATATGTAGGAGGTGTGGTAAAGGAAGACATTGGACCAATGAATGCAGATCAACAACAGACAGAGAAGGCAACCCGATAACATCAGGAAACTCCCTGAGGGGCCTCTCACAGGCCCCCAAGCCCAAAGTGTCCCAGTCATTCCCAGTAACCATGGAGGACATGTTACACCAGGAAAGTTAAAAACTCTAGAAGCTTCTGTGCAAGACCATAAGGTTCTAAATTATGGCTCAAATTTGGAGGATAAGTCAGAAATTCAATTAGGAAATAAAAGTGTATATTTTGGCAAACTTCTATAAATGATCAGAGATCAAAGCTGAGAGTGCATATAAATGGCATTGTGATTGTTGGCTTGATAGACACAGGAGTGGATGTGAGTATCATCACTCCAGAATCTTAGCATGCAAATTGGCCTCTTCAAGAGGCAGATGTTCTGTTACTAGGAATTGGAACCATATCTCGAGTTAAACAAAGCATGAGATGGGTTAACTGTATTGGGCCAGAAGGTCAAAGAGGAAAACTAAGGCCATATGTAGCTGATATTGCAATAAATTTATGGGGCCGTGACCTGCTACAGCAATGGAATACCCAGATTAACATTCCTGCAGTCCCAGGAACTCAAAATTCTGGGAAGGATGTAATAAGGTACTATGCATGAAGGTCACCAGCCATTCAGGCTGTACAGGAACATAAAGCAACTAACAACCATTTAGAGGTACCAACAGCCCTACCTTTAAAATGGCTAACTGAAAAGCCAATATGGGTTAAGCAACGGCCTTTAGCTGAAGATAAATTGCAGGCTTTAGAACAATTGGTACAGTAGCAATTAGATGCTCGGCATATTAAGGATTCAACTAGCCCTTGGAATTCTCCTGTATTTGTTGTAAAAAAGAAATCTGGTAAATGGAGAATAGTGACAGATCTAAGGGCTGTCAACAAGGTAATTCAACCTATGGGCCCTCTACAGTCTGGAATTCCTCTGCTTCTCTGTTACCCAAAGGATGGCCTCTTATAGTTATTGATTTAAAGGATTGCTTCTTTACTATACCTTTACAAGGAAAGGATAGAGAAAAATTTGCCTTCACAGTGCCTACTTTAATAACTCTCAGCCTACTAGGCAATAACAGCGGACTGTCCACCCACAGGGAATGCTCAATAGTCCCAGCCTGTGTCAATACTGTGTAAGTCAGCCATTAGAAATAATATGTAAGCAATTCCCTAAGTCTATAATTTGGCATTACATGCATGACATTTTGTTATCTGATGCAAATACAGATACTTTAAAAGGTATATTTGAAGAAGTAACAAAAGTCTTGCATAAATGGGGATTACAAATTGCTCGTGAAAATATTCAAAGAAGAGGTTTTGTTAATTACCTAGGTTACAGAATAGGTTTAGAAAAAATTAGAACACAAAAGGCACAAATTAGGAGAGACTGGTTACGGACTCTTAATGACTTCCAAAGATTGTTAGAAGACATTTCCAGTCTATCACCGGCTGATCTAATAATTCATTTAAACAAAACCTGAGATGGTGATAAAGATTTGAATAGTCCCAGAGAATTAACAGCTGAAGCAGAAAAGGAACTGACAATATTTGAGGAAAAACTACAGGAGGCACATGTGGATAGGGTGATTCCAAATCTTAGTTGTATTCTAGTCATATTGCCTTCCAGAATTTCTCCTACAGGAATTTTAATGCAGACGGAAGATATTATTTTAGAATGGATCTTTTTACCACACAAACCAAGCAAAAGAATAAAAACTTACGTGGAAAAGGTCTGTGAATTAATTGTAAAAGGTAAACTGAGACTTCGTCAGCTAGTAGGTATAGAGCCAGCAGAAATTATAGTTCCTTTCACTACTGATGAAATAAAAAGGTTATGGGAAGACAATGAACCATGCAAAGAGCCTGTGCTAATTTTCTGTGAGAAATTAATGGCAACTATCCCAAAAGCAGTAGACTTAACCTTATTAAGAGAACTTCTTGGATTCTTCCTCGAATTGTACGTGATGCTCCAATAACTGGAGTTCCTACACTTTATACTGATGCTAATAAATCAGGGAAGGCAGGTTACAAATCAGACAAATTGAGTAAGGTGGAACAAAGCCCTTATACTTCTGTTCAGAAGGCATAATTATATGCCATTCTTATGGTGCTAAGGGATCTTAAAGAGCCTCTTAATATAGTCAGTGATTCACAATATGCAGAAAGAGTTATCTTGCATATTGAAACCACTGAATTTATACCAGATGATACAGAATTAACTTCATTGTTTATACAGGTGCAAGACATAATCAGGAATAGGCTTTGTCCGATGTACATAACACACATACAATCCCATATGGGTCTGCTAGTTCCTCTAGCACAAGACAATGCAGAAATTGATCAATTATTGATTGGAAGTGTGTTGCAGGCCTCAGAATTTCATAAAAAACATCACTTCAATAGCAAAGGTTTAAAAAAAGAGTTTTCCATTACATGGCAACAAGCTAAGGAGATTATAAAGAGATGCCCTACTTGCTCTTTACATAACCAAACACCACTACATGCAGTGACTAACCCGAAGGGTACTCAAAGGAATGAAATCTGGCAAATGGATATGTTCCACTTTGCAAAATTTGGAAAATTAAAATATGTACATCACACCATTGACACTTATTCAGGCTTTCAGTGGGCAACTGCTTTAAGCTCAGGAAAAGCTGATTCAGTAATCACACATTTATTAGAAGTTATGGACATCATGGGTATACCTACACAAATAAAAACAGATAATGGTCCAGCTTATGTCTCTAGGAAAATGAAACTTTTTTTTTGCTTATTATAATATTAAGCATGTCACAGGTATACCATATAATCTTACATGTCAAGCAGTCATAGAAAGATAAAATCGAACTAAAAAGGATATGTTAAACAACAGAAAACGGTGCAAAATGCCCCCCCAAATAGATTACATAATGCCTTATTAACCTTAAATTTTCTTAATGCTAATGAGAAAGGAACAACAGCAGCAGAAAGACATTGGATAATGGAAAAATCTGCTGAACTAAATCAACCAGTTTATTTCAAGGATGTGCTGACCTCTCAATGGAAGCCAGGAGATGTGCTACATTGGGGCAGGGGTTTTGCTTTTGTTTCCACAGGAGAAGAAAAATTGTGGATACCATCAAAATTAATAAAGGTTCAGTTTGAAGAGGAGAAAGCTCTTGGAAAGGAGACATGACAGCTCATCCACAATGATGATAATCATACAGGTGGTAAGAAAAACTTATAGGATGGGGGCAGGGTTCTGTTCTTATCCCCACAGGAAAACACTCATCTTCGAAAAATTCAAGGATCCCTGGATATTTGAATACTGACAGATGGAAAAAATTACTACTCTATATGGATCACCAAGAAAATCAAATAGGTTTCATAAGTAATAATAAAATACACATATTTTTTGTTTATTTATATTCATAAGTATATAGAGCTGGTTTTGGAGTGGGACTCTGGCTCAGTCCCTTTCTAATTCCAAGCCTGTTGTTAAGAGAAAAACCCAGAGCTTCTGGAGTTTCTGTCTCATGTCAAGAGCCATGATATGGGACAGAAAGAAAAACGAATTTAGAAAACATCTTTGCTTTTCTTCATGTCTATCATACCTTTCATTGAATATATGTATAATTAATGTTTAAGTTTTCCACAATGAACAATGAATTTTCCTGCAGTAATCTTTGAAGTTTCCAGGAAGAAAATGGGGCCCCATAACAACAACTCCACCTGGTTAATATGATGTCATGACACTGATAGCACCACTATAAGGCCTGTTTTGGGTACCAGCTGCACAAGAAGATTCCAACTTGGTTAGCTGAAATGCTGCACATCTTTTACAACATTCTGGCCAGACCTCCACAAAATACTCAGAGACTATTTGCAATCTTACCAGACATTAACCTTGAAATTTAACCATCATTTTACCTTCGCAGGATTCCCCAGAAAGAACGTTGCCCCCATGACAGCTGGAAGTAATTCTAGAAGACAACGTCCCCTCTCCCAGCACAGTTTGTCCTCAGGCTTAGGGACATCATTTAGGGGTTGATTATAATTGGTATACGGTTAAGGGTTGGGGGAGGAATTTTATAAGCTCAGGGATCTTTTTGGAAAAAAAAAGAAGGAAAATTGGATGATGGGATAATAGATTGGTAGTAGTGAGTTATTGTTTATAGATAATTACATTGGCATAGATTCTTGTAAATGGATATAAAGTTAAATTGAATATTGTATGCATGCATGCTTCTACCTCTGTTTAAAACATTTTTATGTATTGATATATATATTTACCATATTGCAGAGTACATTTCTACCTCTGGTTAAGATACTTATATATTGTTTATGTATTGATATATATATATATACATATATATATATATTTACCATATTGCAATGTATACTTGTACATTGTTTATATTTGGAGGGTCATTTTCCTCATTTATTGCACAGTTGTTTATTCTCTTAGTCTTTAAGTTAGATAGGTATTAAGAATTTTAGATCAATAGACACCTATGTTTGTCATATTTATAGTTAGACTAATCAGGTTCTTTAGAAACATAGAGATTATATTCTGTATAAATAATCTTCAACCTCTTCAAAGAACTGTAGAAAATGGCATTTAACCTAACCTAGAGTTCTGTGGTAGTGAGTCACAATCGCTCCTGGCAACACCGATCTATTCCCGAGAGATTGTTGAGCCCGAAAGACACTCCATTTGGAGCTTGTCTTCTTCTTGGCAAAACTGGCCTCTGGGCAAGGAACTGCCCATACCTCAAATACTGACAAAATACGTAGTATATGGAAATGGATAAGCAGAATTGTCAAATCTTGCCAAGACAGGGTAAGATGGTTTTGAAAATTTTCTTGTCTTTAAAAATAATCTGTCAGTCATTCTAGGCCTTAGCCAAAGTTGGTTGCTTCAATGCTGCAAACATGACTTTGGGTGATTGCCCAGGTAGCTAGTTGTCTCTGTGATTTGTTGCATATTTTGGAAGTTGTTTGATTGCGCTTCCTAATTACTCAGGTAATGTTATTTCCCTTCTCAGATCTTCGATGGGGTTGAAGACTAGATAAATGTAGTTACTTTCCTCTCATGACTTGGCCAAGTTATTTATTGTACAAGACTTAAGCTAGTTAGAATAGGATATTTGTTTTTACTGTATATAATTTTGTAGTAGGTTTAGAACTCTCTTACTTAAACAAAAGGGGGAGGTGCTGCGGGAGCACCTTCCGCTCCTTCGGCCAATAGCCTTTAAGATACCAGCCCACTGGGGCGTGGTTTCATTCATTTTAAAAAGTGGCAGCAGCCCTCTACTCTCTCTCTTGCTTCCAGTTCCCGTTCAAACTGCTAGACTCTCTGTTTCCTGTTTGGTATGAGAGGATTGTGGTGTAGGATGGTGTTCTGTACGTTTTTCCCCTCCAATAAATAACCCCTTTTAATCCAAACTGGTATGGGATTGTTTTTCAGCTTTACATACATACATAAAACCTGATTGTAAAAAGATGTTAAAAGCATGGGGGTAAGAATTTGATGTAGTTTCTTGCCCAATTCTCATGGATTTCAGTTTTCACAGAATAATATTCAGTTTCAAAAAAATGTTTGATACAGACATATCAGACACTTCCATTATTTGAGACTAAATATTAAAGATTTTATATTATGCATTTTTAAAAATAATGTATTTAATTAATTTTTTAAAATGTTAATAATGTCTTTAATTAATTTTTAAAAATGTTAATACAAAAGTATTTTGATAACATTTATCCTAAACTCCAAGATCCATATCCACCCACTCCTACATACTTTTACCCTCTCTCTTCCTCTCTTTCTCTCTCTCTCTCTCTCTCTCTCTCTCTCTCTCTCTCTATATATATATATATATATATATATATATATATATATATATATATATATATATATATGCTTTTTGGGCTTTTTGAGGGCCCATCACCCAGCTCACAGTCTTATTTATAAATATCCGGCTTTAACATGACTTGTTTCTTGCCTGCTTTTCTTAACTTATATTATCCTGTCTATCCTTTGACTCTGCTTTTTCCCATTTTCTTACTTTTTAAAATTTATTCATTTTTATCTATATTAGAGCTCCATCTGTATGTACTCTTTTATTCCAGAAGAGGGCATCAGATCCTACTACAGATGGTTGTGAGCCACCATGAAGTTGCTGGAAATTGAATTCAGGACCTCTGGAAGATCTGCCACTACTTTTAACCACTGAGCCACTTCTTCAGTCCACTTCTTTAAATCTTTTACTCTGTGGATTGCTGTGTAGCTGGGTGGCTGGCCCCTCATGCCCTCCTTCTTCTCTGGCTTCTTCTCCACAACTCCTCCCAGTTTTCTCCTTCTATCAATTCTCTCTGCCTCCCAGCCAGCCCTGCCTGTCCTTTGTCCTACCGCACTATTGGCCATTCAGACCTTTATTAGACCATTAGATATTCAAGCTAGGCAAAGTAACAGCTTCACGGAGTTAAACAAATGCAACATAAACAAAATTAACACACCTTAAAATAATATTCCTAACATATCCCACTTTTTCCTAAACAAAATGCAAAGCTTAAAACTGAAAATAGTATGACTGTATACAATCAGAACAATTATCAAATAAAAATTGCATTCACAGTGTGATGAATTCCAATTCATGCCTGGTGAACTTAAAGGAAGTACTCCATAATCTAGTCTATTTTAGTAAATCCAAAATTTTATACCTAACCTACTTTCCACCCTATCTAAGAAAAACTGAAACTATAACTATCCGGTCTTCAACTCCATCAAAGGTCAAGAAAGATAGAATATTAATTAAACAAACAAAAAGTGCATTGCAACTGACTTCCAAAACCCTTAGAAATTACATAAACATCAGACTGTCTGGACAGTCACCCAAAGTTCATTTGCAATGTTGGGGCATCCATTTTTAGCCTACAGGCCCATAGTACCTGGCAGAATTTTCAATAAAGCAGAAAATTTGTAAGACTCTTCTACCTATATTAGCAATTTTATCAGTCACTTTTCTCTGTGTCCTGCAGAATATCTGGCAGTTTCTTCTGTGAAGCAGAAACCCTGAAGGACCATCCCACCTTGTTTTGGCACAGTGGTCACTTTCTTGTAGATTCTGCATGCACATTTTATACAACATACCATTAAGCAGTTTAAGCAAGAGCAACTTCTTGCCAAAGTGGCTAATCTTGCCACAATGACAGCAAATTCCATACAGAGTTTCTTCAAGGTCCATCATTCTTTTTGAAGTAATCAGTGTTGCCAGGAGAGCCATGTCTCACTGTCATGGAAAACATTAAGTTAACAAAAATTTTAAATTCCATATCCTATAGGTCTTTGAAGTCCTTGAAGACTATTTGTCTAAGATATACCCATAGAACCTAACAAACATACCTAATGCTACTACAAGTTTGATTGTTTTAGTTGACTAGTAACTTCATTTCTTATTTATACATTGCATTTTCAAATAAACTACATATGCACCATACCCCAAACTTGAATAGAAACATACAGCATGTTATGTAAAAATGACCTTAAATTTGTATCAATGCACAAAACTCATTTAAACAAAAGTAAAACATGTATATAGTGTAACAAAATTAACTATGAATTTGTATCAATATGCCAAAATTCATGTCAGTGCAAAATATCTGAGGTTAATAGCTGTTTTTTTTAAAAAAATCTTATATTCCTATATTTCAAATAAATATAACAAACATCCATAACCCACCAATTACCCAAGAACCTCCCACAGTCCAGCTCTTTGGATTTTGGATGTAGTTTTCTCTAAACTGCTTCCAGCTGGCTGTGAGCAAAGGCATTTTTGAGGTTCCAGGAAGAAACTTTGACATAGTTTGATCAAGTCCTAGGAAGACTATCAGTAACCTTTGCTAATGGATATTACTGGTCAAGTTTCAGGTGATCTTCTTTGGTCAAACCAAATTCAAATCAACCTGGACCAAATCCATAAGCCTCTTGCTTCCTGCTGAAACAAAACCAAAACCATTTGCCAAAGCATTTTTTTTATTTCCATTTGACAAATATTATTTTTTTGACTTTTTTTAATTTAAGGCATTCTTAAAATATCTAGGCTGGTTTACATCCACAGTCCCTCTTTCCATTCCAGGTGTCATAGCAGCTGTCCTTTGCTTTTCAGGAATCAAAATATCCAAAATCAACACAATAGCATACAATGTCCAGAATCCCTGTGTATTTCCCATCTAACTTGGATTTTTCTTTTACATTCTCTTTAAAGACTTCACTTTATATTTAAACTATTCATTTTTTTTCTACGATTATACCCTCTTTCCTTTTCTCAAGCCTACACACATTGTTAAACACACTGGAACCTGTTCAGAGATTTTTCCATCTTTGTCTTTGTTACTGTGTATTTTTAGCCTTTTCTGATCGCAGGAACAAATGTTAGACTGATAAGCTACACTGGATACTCTGCACAGTTCTTGGTTGCCTCTATACTTTTCTTGTTTTTTGAGAGAAGTCTAAAGCATGCCTCTGGTTGGAAGTTCATCTCAAAAGGAACTGCATTCAACTTTTTCAGTCCTTTAGAATGTTAATACTTGCACTGTGGCAGATATTTTTACTTTGACTTTTGTTCCTATTTTATGTACTTTGTGTTTAAGAGCTCACGACCATCAGAAACTGTCTGACTGAAACACTTAAAGAAGCCTTATGGCCCCCCC
>PVIU01011545.1:0-44542 GCA_004026605.1 Ondatra zibethicus
GGGAATAAAACCTTTGGTGAAATTCAGGATGAAGTAATTTTACCATAAACATGGCTAACTGAAAACATGACATCTGATCAAAATAAATAAGCAATCAAAAACCATACCCTATGTGAAATTTTGCCTAATTATTTAGAAAATTACTTATATTTTTAATTTTCTATTGCAGATGCAGTTTTGATTGATTAGAGAATAGTTTTGAGTCTATCCCTGAAACATTCATGCAGTAAATGACTTCAAACCAGTTATTAACCAGCGGTGTTCCAATTTTAACTCCAGTCTGACAGTTTTCTAAATAAGAGATGCATGAAAATGCACAGTAATTCAGAACCTCAGAGTAGTATTTATAATATACAAATGCATCAATATTACTGGAATGTTAATGAAATTCAGAGATGTGACCTGAAGTAAAATTAACAAAGCACTGTTAAACTTAAATTAGCTTTCTTATATTAACTTAACAATCACTGAATTTCCCTCTATCAGAAATTATAGTGGATATGATAACATAAATATGTTTTGCATTTGGAACTTCATATGTATGGTTGCAGATAGTGTAAAATCTGTATTTCTTCTCATAATGTAAAGGTAAGATAATAGTTGAAGGAAAAGCAAACTAACCAAGGCAAAGAATTATCATATAGAATTATAGGTAATTTACAATCACTTACAAAAACATATAACTTTATCCAATTTTATTTAAAATCTGCCATTATGTATGCACATAATCATGTCTTAAAGACACATTATATACAATGGCATCATAGTGTCCACATGACACTATGTAACCAGTAAGTTCCCAAAGAGACCAGAGTTTTATAATTCCTAAGGAGCATTAGCTCATTGCCTAAGGGAATACTCACTAGTTTCTACACAGCTTCATGCTATGTATATGTTTCCTGAGCTAAATTATTCTATTCCTAGTTGCATCTCAGCATAGGGAAGCTCAGATCTTACTACTACTTATTATCCAGGTGTGTTATAAAATGTTAGATTTCTTATGGTCACTTTTAGTTATTGTTCCCAAGTATTTGTGAAAATTAGTGGAACTCCATGCCAATGTACTCTGTGATTTCAAAGCACCCCTCCTGTAAATGCTGACCTATTCTTTGATCCTGTGCTCTGTGTTTTCTTTTGTGGTTAGAGTTGTAGAATTGTGATTATCCTTTCTCTTCACCCATGTGTGATACTGTTTCTTATCTTAAATTAAATTAAAATTTAATTTAAAAACTAACTTTTGATCATTACTCTCTAAAGCAAATGAGTACTAGTATTCTGGTACTTTTTTGTCTCTACATTGAGCAATATTCCCTTATGGTCAATTAAAGTAATCAGAGCACTCCAAAGCTAAATCTACTAAAGTCAAAAACAATCCTCTTGGGGCTTGTTTTTCTTGCAGCGGATCCAGGATTGGGTCCCAACACCCACATGGTGGCTCATGTCTGTAGCTCCAGTTCTAGATGATCTGTTGCCCTGTTCCGGTTCTCGTGGGTACAAGGTACCCACATGCATGCAAGCAAATATTCATGCAAACAAAATAAAAAGAAATAAGTCTTCAAAACAGAAATAAAACCTGTAGTGATGTTTCATTTGTATTTTAATAAATAAAGCTTGCCTGAAGATCAGAGCATAAAACAGCCCCACCGGACAGTCTTACAGACTAGGCAGTGGTGACACACACCTTTAATCCCAGTAGCTACACTAGCTGCCGTAGAAACCAGGCAGTGCTTGCCTTTACTCCCACTGGTGCAAGCCTTTAACCCTAGCCTTAGAGAGGAATATGAGACAGGAAAAGACAGCTCACAGACAATCTTTTTCCGAGATTCTTGGAGGCAAGATCTCTATTTTTGGACTGATGTAGAGGAAGTAGGAGGCTGTGGATTCATTCTGGGTTAAGAAAAATGAGGTTTATTCAAGGAAAACCCCCTTAAAAATCTCCAATAGGAGCAGATCACATGCCCCAGATGATCCAATGTTTTAGAGCACCTCTGTTTCAGTTTCTTGAGTTCTACATCCAGAACTGCTTCCAGAAAAACCAATCATCTTTTTTTTTTTTTTTTTTTTTTTTGTATTTTGGTACAAAGCCTGCTTTGCAGATGCTCATACATCTTGAACTGACTTTTTGGCTGGAAGTGGAGAGGAATAAGAATAAAGTTTCTCTGGGTAGCCACATCTGTCCTGGGACTCTCTAGGTAGATCATGCTGACCTTGAACTCAGAAATTCACCTGTCTCTACCTTCCAATGGCTGAGATTAAAGACATGGCCATCATTGATCAGCCTGACCCTGACATGACTTTTTCTCCTCCTTCTCCTCCTACTTCTTCCCCTTTTTTCTCTTCTACTTCCTCCTCCTCCTTCTTCTTTTTACAGACCTGACATATTAAGAAATCAATCATTGATAAAAATCACACTTGAAGGTAGTTTGATTTAATGTTCAATGCATCATTTACCACTTACTTGTACTAGACAAGGCTGCACCAATAATCTCCAATCACTGAATCAAAGCATAATCATGGTTTTCATTAGTTGTGTTTCCTAGTTATAGTAGATTCAGTGGTAATAGGTTGACATGACTTTGGTATTTTCTTCAACTAAAATTCCAGAAGTAATGTTTAATCTTCATTTCAACTTCTTATAGCAAAGAAAAAAGAGTATCCTAGGAAAACTTTATATCATCATCATCATCATAATCATCATCATCATTATTTGCTACTTCATTAATTAAATTTTTTCTTGGTTTCACACAAAGAAAGCTGTTTTAGAAACATTAAGAACCATGAATGAATTTTCTGTCCAGAGTAATTTTATGAAGCACACACTGGGGAAGAACCACTCTGGGAAGAAGCAAAGCATTTAATTTGGGTGTGTGCTTTGTGCACATTTTTTCCTACAATTTGCATTTTTATGGTATGTTATAGATATAACAGTGTCAGTTTACACTGGTGCTAGGTAGGGAGTGAGGTTAGCAGTTTCAGTGTTGTCATTAGGAGCACGTTCTAGGTTAGAGATTTACATCAGGCTTTCTGTGGTTTCCCTTAAGAACATATGCCAAATAACATTGTATCATGTCATATTGCATGGATGGGTAAGGTGGAGAATTTAAATGTGATTATACACAATAGCAAGCTGTTTTCTTTCCAATACCACTTACCAACATGCCACAAACATGTGCATGAGTGTTGAAAACCAAATAAAAGCTTCGTCAGTAAGAACCTATGTGTTAGACACTTAATGGCCAGCCAAATGAATAATGCCATTTCCTTAGAATTTGTAATGTATCACGGAAGTCAGTCACTGAAAATGTAACAGATGAAAATTCATAAGTATTTTGATAAATATTCTAAAGAAACAGTCCAGTAAGATCATACAGCCAAAACTTGACACTTAGACTCAGATTCAAGGCCACTTTCCTTTAGGAAGGATGCCTCATGATGAGAGAGAATATGTAAGAGTAGGCACCCATGGGTAGAGTTTGTGCGAGAAAGGCATAGACACTAACATCTGAAAGACCCCATGTTTGGTGCTGGCTTAATGAGATCTAGGAACTAAAAGGTGTTTATGATGGGTGAAGATAGAATGTAAGTAGCAGAGAATGTGGCATGAATGGGAAGGGTGACTGGAGCTGGCACAGTAAGGGTCTAGAAACTGTACTGAGGACACCAGTCTTCAGTTTGATTTAATGAAAGACCACTGAAATTTTAAAGCAGTAATATAATCAGGTTATATGTAAAGTTTGCTTCAGATTACAGACATCTGACTTGTGCCTCAGCTCAAGTGATTGAAGTGTACCAATGAGGACACCACTGTGGTTGTTTGGGTGGGGCTACTTCAAGTAGTATGGGCATAGGTAGAGATGAATGAAGGGATAACGTGAGATTTAAGAAGAATTCAAACGTGATCCCTTGATGTGGGATTCCCCTCTGTATGCTATGAATATGTTTTATTACCATTGGCTATTAAAAGAGCTGTTTTGGCCAATGGCATAATAGAGTAAAGCCAGGTAGGAAATCCAAACAGAGATATAGAGAGAAAGTAGGTGGAGGCAGGGAAATGCCATGTAGCTGCAAAAGGATAAAGACGCCTGCTGAACCTTTACCAATAAGCCACAGCCTCATGTCAATACATAGATTAATAGAAACGGGTTAAATTAAGATTTAAAATGTAAGACTTACCTAGAAATATGCCTAAGCTATTGGCCAAACAGTGTTGTAATTAATACAGTTTCTGTGTTATTATTTGGGTCTGGGTAACTGGTAAATGAACAAGCAGTCTCTGCCTATAACTCCTACAATCTAGACTGCACAATCAGATTAATGATGACTCAATTCAGTGAGTTATAAAAGAATAAAGAAATGAAATAATCAGATTGAACTTTATTTCAAAGTTAATGCTAAAATACTGTATCTCACCGGTGTTAAATTTGGGTTTTGTGTGTTGATTGGTTTGTTTGTTTTGTTTTATGAGACAGGGTTTCATTGTATATATAGCTTTGGCTGTTCTGAAACTAACTCTTTAGACCAGATTGGTCATGAATTTACAGAGCTCCACTTGACTCTGCCTCCTGAGTGCTGGGATTAAAGGCATGTACCACTTTAAAAATTTGGGGTTTTAATAACATAAAGCATAAAATGAGAAAGATGCTTCTCAGAAGCATCCAGTCTTCAGGGTGGGTTACAAAGAACTCAAATACAGTTACAATGGAAGTAATAAGTGTTTGAAGAGGTTTGTAACAGTTTATAGTCTACAAAGAGGCAAGGTAGGAGAATGAGAGTTTAGGAATCAGGTGAAGAGATTATGGCAAAATTAAAAGAATGTTCAAATCAAACATAAAGGTAAAATATGCAAATCAAAAGTTTCATTGGATTGAACAATTCAACTTATTAATTAATTTGCAAAAGTATTTTGAGATGGTAAATAAAGTACAAGATAGATCAGGATTGATGGAGAGAACAAAAATCAGTATGGAATTCATTTAAAAATGATAAAAGTAGAAGCTACTAATTATTTAGCAATGTCAGAACTGAATATATAGCCAAGGCAAATGAAGTCAAGACATTGAAGAGAGGTCTATATACCTTTCTCCATTGCAGCGCCATCCACAGCAACCAAGATATGGAAATTAAGTGCCATTGAATTAGTGAATGGATACATGGTGCACATATACAAATGGAACACTATAGGGCTACAGGAAGAATGAAACACTGTTGTTTGTGGCAAATATATGAAAATGGAGAAGATTGTCTTAAGTGAATTGAACCCAACATGGAAAGACATCTACCATATGTTCCTTTCTACATGTAAAGCTAAAAGTACATCTCTAAGTAGAAGAGTGAAATAGGAATTACTAGAGATTAGGAGGTGTGAAGGATAAATGGAATATGGTTAACGAATTCAAAACACTGTTAGATAAAAATAATGAGTTTTAGAATTCTATAGTAAGTAGTTTCTTGTACTAAGCAGTAAGTATATATCTTGTTCACAATAGCTCAGGGTTAGAGTTTGGGCTACTGTCAGTGTAAGATTCTTTACTATATCTTTTATGACAAATTGAAAGAGTTTACTTTAGCATGTTGGAGCCCATTCCTTATGATGGGATGCCATGCTCAGACTTCATGCTTGGGGTATGAGTTTGGAGTGGATGGGGTGTAGGCTAGGAGGAGGCGAGGGGGAGGCAGAGGAAAGAGTGGGAGGGGAACTGTGACTGGAATGTAAAATGAAATTTAAAAATAAGAAAGAGCTTACTATCCACAATAATAAAGGATGATAGGAAGGGACTGGGGAGATGGTTCAGTGGTTAAGAGACTTGATGCTTTCCCAGAGACTATGAGTTTGATTCCCAGCACCCATATTAGAAGGTTCACAACCATCTTTAACTTCAACTCCAGAGACTCCAACTCTTCTGGCTTCCCCAGATACCTTCACCCATCTGCACATGCCCACAAGCACACACACAGACATAATTAAAAATAGAAATAAATATTTAAAAAAGAAATGATTGGAGGATTTTGTGATTATTCTGATTTGGTCAGCATATATTGAAATAACATACAATACTTAATACATATATGCATTTATTATATGTCAATTCAAAACAAAAATTAAAAAAATGATAATAGTGTTATCAGGGCAGTCAGATATCTCAATAGGTAAAAGCATCTGCTGCCAAGGCTGATGACTTGCGTCCCAATCTCAGAACCTACATACTGTAAGTAGAAAACTAAGTCATTCAAGTTGTTCTCTGATCCCCATGCTCTCACTGGTGTGCATACACTAGCCCCAATAAATAAATATATAAATATGTGTTAGAACTTTTTAGCATTCAGAATAATGGAAAACTAGCTCTATGCGTTTACACATGCACGGGTATCTATAGGTATATTTTTATATATAATTATACTATACATAATAATATATTATTGTTATTTGAACAATTAAAATCATAATTAAGTGATCTTAATATTTTCTTTGATAGAACACATTCAATGAATTTCTCTAAGATATTTCCATTTCCTAGAATCACAAAGAGCATTGTCATTTTAGTGAAAGTGTGATTAGCTAAGGAAGTGTCATTTTACGGATAATTTACCTCAGGCTATTTCCCCCTGATGTTAGCATTTCAATCAACATCTTCAAGAAGAAGAAAGGATGCTCTGGTTTCAGTTTAATCTACTTTGGAGAGAGATTATTGTGATTCCTTTAATGTAAAATAATGAAAGAGTTAGGATTTGTAGTGACACTAAAGATGAGATACCAGTGGTACTATGTATGTTCTGGGAGAATTTTCAGGAAGAAAACCTCATAGGTGCAAGCCAAACTAAATAACCTGGGCTGGTTAATTTATATAAGGGATATGCTTAAATATTTTTGGCAAGAACACAGACTATTGAGGCTGCCATATTGTAAACTCTAAGCCCGATTTCTCATTCATGGCAGTGAGATTCAAAGATTATGAGGTGAATTTCAGGCTCTAGAAGGATGCTATGCTTTGGGCAGCTCTCAAGGCATATATTTAAGAACTTTTCCTAAAGAAGACCTAAGAGAATCTTTATTGGCACTGATTCCATGCAAGAGACTCTTCCAGTTTTTTTTTTTTTTGTGACTAAAATCTAGAGTAATTATAATGATTGACACTCTGACTGCATCTAAAGTCAGGGTTCTTTCAGCTAAGGAAACTGTTGGTTTTAGGGTCTCTTTGTTAGAGCTTCTTGGGAGATATTTAAAAAGAAAGACAGTAATTTGGATCACTTGAAAACTGTTCATGAAGTTATTCTATGTCTCTATTTTCATCACCATATGGATGTATTTATCTGCATTAAGCAAATTTTGTGTGCCAGAATCCTGGACCAGACTGACAATTTTAGAATTCAGTTATGTGGCATGCATCTGATTAACTTGACAATAAAAACAGCGAATAGCTTATAAATATGAAATCACCTATGTCCCTTGCAAAAAAAATGAAAGGTTTGGCTAACTACCATTTCTGTTGGATCAAATTGTAATTTTGACCATGTCACTTTTGAGTACATCAAAGGGCATTATTTATATACTGAAATTCTTGATATGTTTTCATAGGATGGAACTAGAAAAGAATGATTTTGCTGAAAAATATCAACTTTTGATTTTAAAAAGTACTCAAGAGTTTACATATTCATATTGTTATAGATTTAAATTCTAGCTCTTCTGAAGATGAGACATAATGAGATATATTGCAACAAGATATATATCAAAATCAAGAATTGAAAATGAAATTTGGTCATCATCTGGATCTATACTGGTAAAAGTCCTGAAATTATATAACAAATCCAAGTTAAAAGACAATGAAAATGTAAAATACACCCAGACTTTCCAGAGTTATTATGAAAAGTCAGAATGGAAAATATCTCAACCACAAATTTTATATAGTTACATGTTAATGTTTTTTAGACACTGATTAGATAAATTACATTATGCTATTATCTCTACCTGTTCCTTTTCAGTGTTATTTCTGAAATATGCACAAAGCTTATATTCTGTTTCTCTTGGAGATCACCACTCCAAATGAGCTTCTCAGTTCACAGACCAGAGAGCAACTATTTACTAATTGATTAGATTTCCACACCATTGATATGCATGCCTTGCTGATTTGAGCAGGGCTTCAATATGTTTGATATGCATTGTAATATTTGATATTATAGCAACCTAGTGAGGAATATAGATTAGGAACTAGAAATTTCATTTTATGGAGAAAGCACAGTAGATTGGTGAAGGTCATATGTGTGCAAAGTGGAAAACAGGAGCATGGGCTTCATTTTTCATGAGTCCTAGGTCATGTGGTTTATTTCTACCAGTCATTATGAATGCAGGAATTATGGTATGTAAAACAGCATTTTGTTGTTGTGTAACCTGTCGTCAACGAGGGATCAGTAAGAGAAAATTCAGTGACATTTTATCAGTTCCCTAATTTTATAGCTACCATTAGTCATTTTTAGCATACCAAAAAACAGTAAAAAAAAAAAAAACCCAAAAACTATACTATATACAAACTTCAACAGATTACTTAATAGAACATATAAAAGTTTTTTGAGGGTAGTAACGTTGAGCAATTGATGAAAATTATAACCACTGTATTTCTCTAAAGTATGAATATCTGTTAATACTTCAGGAACGACATGACCTGGAAATCTCTAGGAACAGGTGCAGTGATTCACAATGTGCATTATAGTTGGATGGCCCCCAGTTCTACTACCATGACATAGGGTAACCTTTACCTCTCCCTTACCTGATACTAGACTTGATAATCATAGAATTCCCTTCTACTGTCCATTACTCATGCATTGTTTATTGTCCTATTACTGTGACTCTCATACTTGAAAGCAATTCAATGATTATTAGATAATATTGTCACTTGTTTCACACCATGAGTAGAACCCTATGCGGTTTTTTCCATCTCCTGATTTTACTATTTTTTATGTGCTTGTTGAGTGCCTTCTACTTACCCCAGCTTATTAATGATACTCATATGCTTTCTCTTATGGAGTACATTTAATATGCTTCATCCTTTTGAATAATGCATAGATCCCTATTGGCTATTTTGTAGTGAGATGTGACATGTGTTAGCTTGCTTCCCAGGGTCCTAATTGAGCAGTTCCTCACCTGCTGTTCCTCCTCGTTTTTTATTATAATTTGACTTCCGATCCCTGCATAATTCTAGGTGTCCTCACTGTTAACAATGAAACTGCTTTGGCTCCCCAAAACCTGTCACTTCCCCTTTCATTGTATGTGTAACTCTTATTCAAACATATAAGTTTGCCTCTGCCATCTGAGATTTACTGAATCAAAATCATTAGGAACAGGATATGTGTGTTTACTGTATAATTTGACACCATTTACCCCAAAACCAAAGCACATATATTTGTAGTATTATCAGTGTAGTGAGGTTAGATCATTTACTTTTCTAACACTCAAATTTTCTAATCTAACCAGAAGTAACAATTCTGTGTCCCTTAAAAGAATGTTATGTTGGTTAAACAAGGTAATAGCTATAGGAGTCTATAAAACTTTAAACATAGTAAGTACTTTGGAAGTATGGATTAAACACATAAAACAGAATTTTCCATATTATTTGGGGAAAAAATTAAACGAGTTTTGGGAACCCCTAGGATTGAAAAGGTTCTATTATGTTTATTCCTTTTCACGGTAAAGTTCTGTTCTTTCTTTTTCAACAGGCACATTCCCATCCCCAAGGGGCGCTTTCACGGACACATGGCGTCATTTTCAATTGTCACATTATTGGCAGGGGTGTGAGATGGAAGATATTAGATAGTTCAGTGGGAGGGCAATCTTGCACATCCAGTAAATATCCCAAAGAACCTTCACCATGTGTGAGTGGCCACTGGATTTCTAAGTAGAAATCCTGTTCCTAAATATTTAAGGCAAATTGCTTTTGAGAAGAGGCTAAACTTGCACTTACAGAGACTGTCTTCCCTCTCTCCAGAGTGCTGGGATTAGAGTTGTGTGCCACTTGTCTTCCCTCTCTCCAGAGTGCTGGGATTAGAGTTGTGTGCCCCCACATTAGACTGCACTGGTAACATCAGATTCAAGGAAACACTTTCAAAATTCTTAATTAAGTAATTGCTGTTCTTTCTGGTCTTTGGCCCATTTAGTCTCATTCCCTAACATTGAAGGCCAGTGAGAGAGCAGAAATCAAGGTATTAAACTGTTTCATTATATTTTATATTATTAAGACCTTCACATCTTGATTCTCTGCTATGAATACTTTTCTAACTTCTGTATATAACTGTCCCTTTGATACTGTATATATGAATTCCAATACACATATATACATATACACATATGTACATATATGATGACCTTAAATTTGTTTTCCAAGAAAAATATTAATTTTGTTACGATAAAATTTGTATGAATAATAATTACTACTATTCCACTTCTTTGCCTGCTGTACATCATAGTATTCAGAATTTGGAAATACATGATTGCTGTATATTGGATATCATAAAGAATAAAAATAAGGATGAATGCAAAGAAATATTTAAAGCAAAGATCTAAATGTCCTCCTCATTGAAAATTGAAGGTTTTTCATTTGCTTGTTTGTGCATTTGTTTTACAATTCTAATGCATAATAAATTCTTTATTGAGTGTAATTCGCCAAATAGCAAAGAGAAACTGTGCTCTCCTCTGAAGTGCCACCAGCCACCTGCTCTGAAAACATTTCTTCCGGCTATGTCACTTCTGATTTTCACCCACTATCCACACTTGCAGATGTTGCAGGTAGGGCCAGCATCTGGTATACTTTTTTCTCCTCTTGTAGTTTGCAAGTGATGTGCTCAGTTTTATTTTGATGCATATACTATTGCATTGTAAATTATTTTGTTATATCCGTCCTTCTTAGCATGGGAAATTAGGTACTGCATTAATATCTCTGACATTATGTTCACTTTGTTTTTATCATCCTTCATTTAATTTTATTGCAATTATGATTGGAGTATCCAACGAGTTTGCTAATTTAAGTGATGGGATAGGCTTGAGTTTCAAAACCCCCCAAAATAAATTTGTGAAAATTCTTATCCATCAACGACATTTTAAGATTTCAGAATATGCATGGCGGTTTTGCTAAATTAGTATTTGATTACTTCTGGATATCCTTGTATTTTTAATGTGACTTAATGGAAGTATGTGTTGTTTTGCCAGGAAGGTTTTACATTCTTTATGGGAGGAAAATATTGCCTTGATTCCTTTTGAATCTGTTCACAACCGGCATGCAGTAAGTGGTGGTGGCAGCCTGACTGAGACTTAAAGTGAAGCAGGAAAATTCAGAAAGTGGAGTCAGAAGTTTAAGGTAAATTGAAAATAGAGTGCTTGGAAATGTGAGTTCTCCACAAGGAAGCCTTCAAAGCTAAAGGACACAGGGAGACAGAGAACGCCTGCTGGGCTGTAATAGCAAGTGTGATGCTGAGGCAAATGCAAAGTTTAGCTGTAAGACAGATTCAGCTGTACAAAGCCCTGGTTGTACTCAGCCCAAGCAGCAAAAAATTTACAACTGTGTAACATTGAATCCTTGTCTTTTTCTGGGTGGACAGAAAACATCAGTCATAAAAATCTGAAAATTGTGTATCTGTTGCTATGTCTCATACATACATCCAGACATCTGCAAATGAAATTTCACTTACAGTTTTATTGAAATTCCTTTGAAAGATCAAACAGGAAGAAATGTAGACAATGAAACAGTTACTTTTAAGTTTAATATATTGTCCTAAACAGCCAGCATATAATCGCTATGGTACTAATTTTAAATCACTAGACTTGTAAAGATCAACAATATTAACTGCAGCTGAAATTTCATGAAATAAGTATTCTATTTTTGCCCATATATATGAAAAAGTATACATAATGTATATGTAAATATATGTCTGTCATATGCACATATTTATATGTATTAATAAAATGTGTGAATGATATATTATGTCATTCTTTATAAAGGAAAACTCTAAATTATAGAATTTTCTATATATGTTAGGACAGATGTTTAAAATACAGGAAAAGCCATACAACTGTCACCCACATCTAGAGTTTGGTCCTATGCTGGTTCCCTCACTATCAGGCTGGAGTTGGAAGGCTTCCATTAGCTGTTTCAGTGGGTATCCCCACCATGGTTTTGACCCCTTTGCTCATATTCTAACTCCTCCCTCTCTTTGACAGATGTATGGCTGGGGCAGCCTATGGGGTCACTGGCAGTGAGAACAGAATTTATTCCTACTGGTTGTTCTGGCTTTTTCATTCTCTTTGGAGGGATACCTTGCTCAGACTAGATATAGTGGGAGGGCCTTGATCCTGCCACAAAGCAATGTAATAGACTTTGTTGACTCCCCATGGGAAGCTTTATCATCTCTGAGGAGTGGATGGAGGGTGGGATGGTGTTGTGGGGGAAGGTGGAGGGAGCAGAAGGAAGGGAGGGAGTGGGAATTGGATTTGGCATGTAAAATAAGAAAAGATATTTTTTAAATAAATAAATAAATAAATAAAATATAGGGACATAAACTTGTCTGACAAATGAAGTTTAAATAAAAAATTATTCCAAATTATAAATGTTATCAGACAGAATATGAAATGGTTAAAATAATAACATCCATTGTAATAAAATGAATATGAGTTATAATTGCATTCATATGTTATGGAGCAGGAATAATCAATGATGCATAAAATAAAAACTGGCAAACATATACCACTTAAAATACTATCATTAAAACAATTAAAATGCTCCATTGTATACATGTACCACATTTTCTTTATCCATTTTTTGGTTGAAGGGCATCTAGATTGTTTCCAGGTTCTGGTTATTACGAATAATGCTGCTATAAACCCAGTTGAGCAAATGTCCTTGTGATATAAGTATACATCCTTTGGGTATGTGCCCAAAAGTGGTATTGCTAGGCCTTGAGGTAGACTGATTCCTAATTTTCTGAGAAATTGCCATACTGATTTCCACAGCGGCTATACAAGTTCGCACTCTCACCAGTAATGGAGAAGTATTTAACTTACTCCACATTCTCTCCAGCATAAGTTGTCATCAGGGTTTTTTTTTTTTTTTTTAATCTTAGTCATTCTGATCAGGGTAAGATAGTATCTCAGAGTTGTTTTGATTTTCATTTCCCTGATAGCTAAGAATATTGAGCATTTCCTTAAGTGTCTTTTGCCCTTTTGAGATTCTTTTGCTGAGAATTCTCTGTTTAGATCTGTACCCCATTTACTTATTTATTAGTTTGTTCATTTATTTGGTTGGTTTTTCAAGACAGGGTTTCACTGTAGCTATTAGCCTGTCCCAGACATAGCTCTTGTAGACAGGCTGGCCTCAAACTCATAGAGATCCACCTGCCTCTGCCTCTCAGTGCAATAATTAAAGGCATGTACCACCTGGATTGTATCCCATTTTTTAATTTGACTATTTGGTAGTTTGATGTCTAGTTTCTTGAGTTATTTCTATATTTTGGAGATCAGTCTTCTGTCAGATGTGGGGTTGGTGAAGATTTTTTCCCATTCTATAGGCAGCCATTTTGTCTTGTTGACCATGTCCTTTGCTTTACAGAAGTTTCTCAGTTTCAGAAGGTCCCACTTATTAATTGTTGCTCTCAGTGTCTGTGCTGTTTATGAAGTGGTCTCCTGTGCAAATGTGTTCAATAGTACTTCTTATTTTCTCTTTTATGGGGTTAACTGTGAATAAATTTGTGTGGATGCACGACTTCGAGGCAAAAACAATTTCATCTTTAAATTTGCAGGCAAAAGAATAGAACTAGAAAAAAAAATCCTGAGTGAGGTAACCCAGACCTAGAAAGACAAATATAGTATGTACCCACTCATAAGTGAATACCAGACATAAAACAAAGAATAGCCAGCCTACAGCCCACAAACCCAGAGAAGCTAGGTCCCTTATTCAGAAATAGATGAAAGCAGATGCAGAGACTCACAACTAACCACTGAGCCAAGCTCCTGGAGAACAATTGAAGTGAAGGAGGAGCAATAATATTAACAAAGAGGTCAGGACCATGATGGGGAAACCCATAAAATCAGCTGACCCAAGCTAGTGAAAGGTTCCAGACTGACAACTGGAGACCCTATGTGGGACCTGAATTAGGCCCCTTGAATACAGGTGACAGTGGTATGGCTTGGGCAGTATATGGGGTCACTGGCAGTGGGACTTTCTGGAGCCCACTCTCTTTGGAGCAATATCTTGCTCAGTCAAAGCATGAGGGTATGGGGAGGACCTTAGTTCTCCCTCAAGGAGGTCACAGGACATATTAGTTGACTTCCCAGGGGAAGCCCTACCCTCTCTGAGGAGTAGATGGTGACTGGAGTATGGAGAAGGTGAGGGAAGCAGGAGGAGAGGAGCAAGGGGGGGATGGGATTGGTAAGTAAAAATAAATAAATAAAATTAATTATAAAAAACAACTAAAACCAATAAAAGTTAGGGAGAAGGAAATAATAAAGGAGAATATTTTTCACTATACATTTTAGACAATGTGCATTTTAAATAGTATATGTATTATATTTTAAAAATAAAAGTGTATTTGATAAAATGAAACAATAGATATAATAGAAAATTATTAATGACAGTAATTAAGAGTCTGAATTTTGAAAATTCTGTATGACATGGTTGTGTTCAATGAATTTTTCCTTTATCTTACTTGCTCATTTGAATTAGCAAAGGCTCACTGATTATTTACTATATGTAGCATATTTAAATATTTTTAAAATATGAGACCCAGATAATGTGCTCCTTTTTACAAGATCAATATGCTTGGACACATATTGGGGAATGAGATAATACACAGGTACAGAAGTATTGATTTTAGTTGTTGAACCATATTTCTTTAAATCAAAATGTTCAAGTTGTTAAAGACAGCATTTGATGTCTTAGCCTTCATGCATAATGTTAATACTATGTGTTTAAGAGGAATAAAAAGAAACACATTTAAAACAGAAATATTTAAGATTATTTTAAAGCAAATACACAAACCATATAAAAATAGCAGAAAGTAATTTTGAGATATGGTAGAAAACAGTTGAATGTATCAGAGAAAAAGAAAAAAAAATCCAACAGAAAACCTCCAGTGAAAGAATAATAAATGATTTCTTCAAAGTGCTAATCTTTCCAGTTTAAACAAGCCAGTTTCTATGAAAAAAATAGCCCGCTCTATTTTAAATACTTTAGTGTTAATTACCTTTATTTTTCTGAAAATCTTATTTCTGGTCTCACAATTATTTCCATCAATGACTAGGGTATCTTATATAACAAATTTATGTCAGATAATATTGATATTTTAAATCACAATTTGAACATCATATGGAATTTGCTGTTTTTCATGGTTGACTTTATATGAGGGAAACATTAAACATATATAAAACTGTGACCAGTTGAAGCATTTTGTATAGGAAAATTATAATGAGAGTGAAACACCACATAGATAGACAGACAGACTCTCTCTTTCACACACAACACACACACACACACACACACACACACACACACACACACATTCACACAGAAACAAACACACAAAGAGAAACACACTCACTCAGGACTTTTTAATCTGCTTCATTTTATTGTTGTGAGCCACATCTGTATTACTTCGTTTTGAGTTGGAACAATTCATCTCTCTGTTCTCCACAACTTACAGACTGCACCTCTACTGTTGCCAAATTCATAAGCAAATTTGGGTGATTTTCAAAATATAATTATTTTGTACATGTAAAATAATTTTCACCATATTCATTATCTTTCTGTCTTTTAAAATTTTGTCTCAATGATGAAATTTTTGATTACTCTGCCTATATTTACAACCAACCTTTTTTAAATATACCATTTTGAGAATCTGATATTTCTAGGAAAAATTATGTTGAAATATTGTAGAATTTATCAGTATTGGTGTATCTTATCAGATAAACTTCTAATATCTCCTTGCCTTCTACAATTATTTCATTAGATTAGAGATTAAAAACTTCGCTGATATTCTTATCAAAAATAGTTTTGAGACTTGGCATTTCCCTGCAGTTCAATTTAGCTACAAAGCCATTCTATTTTACATTCTTTTATTTAGCTCGATTGTTCTAGATTCTTTGTGCTTTAGCTGATTGTTTATCAGAGAGTTAATTTGGCAGTCATTGGACTCAGTCATTTGCGCATGAGCTGTACTTTCAGGATGTACATGGTGAGCACTTGTAGAACTCAGTGTTTAGAAAGGCTGGATCTTGCTTCATGACCTACAACAACAACGAGATCCAAAGAGGGCATGCCTCTAATACACACACGAATACGTCTCACACTATTTGTTCAAACAAGTAACAAGCATGAGGGTAAAAAATTCACCATTTCAACTCTACTGTGTCTAGCACCTTCGTAAATAAACTAAATAACATATGAGCTGTCCAAAGCCTCTTAAAATACGTTGCTTATGTCTATGTATCTAGTGGAGAAGTCTTAGATTTTAATCCTGATATTTTGACGTCTCTTTCTGTGTGTGCTTGGTCATTAAAGTGTGTCTTTGTCCTGGGAGAACTGTGACTGGTGTTTAGTGGATGGTCAGAAGCATCTGGCTTTCTAGAATATCAACATTGGATATGAAAAGTTCTGGATTTTTGGTGAATGATTTTCAGATTCCAGAATATCCATAACTTCTAGGAGTTCCTCTACTTTCTTACTTTCATTTCAGTTGCCCAAAGCTTGGACAGACATTCTACTTCAAAGAAATGCTTCTAGAATGCCCCTTTATTCCCTCCCCTTGGTGTCACTAAATTCTAATCCATTTGAATATGGGGAACAATGACCTAGGTTTGTCATTCACCTCTAGAAGCCTGCCCCCTTTCATATTTTCTTCTCTAGATTTCATATCCCAGATTACTTTCTTGCACAATGTTCTCTGCTTTCTCTTCAGTCTTCCTTCCTAGTTTCATTGTTCATCTCTGGATGACTCCATTTTTTAATTCAAGTGACACTATTTTTGAAACACAGAGATCTGGAATTGTCTTTTCAGTTGTTGAAATTTTATTTTATTGCATACTAAACTATGTGGATGATAATGAGGATTTGTGAATCGATTCTTTCCCTGGAGATCTGAATATAATTGAATTAGGAGTTCCATTATGAGAACAGTTATTATAGTGAAGAGAACATTGAAGTTGGTGAAAATGTAGAAACTAAAGATTTTGTTCTTAGGAAAACAACACATTTGGTATATGGGCCATTAACTACTTTAATAGAATAAAGTACTTTTTCATGTAATTCCTTTCTTATCTGCTTTTCAGTAGAGGTGAGTATTTTGCTGAAGGTTCTGTAGTGTTCCCTCTGGTTTTAATCATTTTCATATTCAGAAGTGCCTTTCTATGTCTTCCTATTCAATTACAATGTGCTGTAATGTTTGGGAGAGAAGTGATTTCAAGTATTCAGTTCTGACTTGGTGCAATTCCTTGTCTATGCTTAACTATTTTTCTGTAATTAAGAACTTTTTAAATTTGCTTTTGTACTCAAAGGCTTATTTTGTTTAAAGTTTATTTGGCCTGTGACTTACTTTGAATGGCTTATGATTTTGTTTTCTTCTTACAATTTGAAAAGAAAAGCTGCCAGTGAATGGAGTTCCTTATTTTCAACATTTTCCTTCCAGATATTGACACCTGTGAACTTGAAGAGCCAAGGGTGACTTTTGAGACTGTGCATTTGTGGTAGAAACAAAACGTGTGATATATTGTTTCCTCTTAGTTTTCATCTGATCTCCAAGGCTGTGAATTCAGAGGCCAGAAATAAGTTTTCCCACAATTTTTGCAGAACCCAAATGATTTCACATATTGTCAGTCTTAGTATTTCTAAAATGATACCTTTTAAAATTCTGGTACAATTTAACTCATAACAAAAATGGCATTGTGAAGCATAGTGCAATATAATCACCTGATCCTCAAAAACCTAGAAATAAATAATAAATAAATACATCATATTTTCTTGTGTGGTCACCATAATACAAGAAAATGTTATATCCACTCAAAATAACAGATTTCCTATAGAATGAAGAGTACAACAACAAAACCCTCGAAGAAGAGAGAAGTTCCCTTAAAAACATACACTTCAACAAATGGTATTAGTAGGCATGCATTTTCTGAATGGAAGATTTTTCAAAGTGTCTACTAAGAGCATGGGTGGTACAGTATCCCCAACAAAGCCCATAACTGAGAAATACCAGAACAAAAGAGACAAAGGTTTTGAAGTTTCCAAAGGGAGAAGAAAAAGTATGTCATGTATAAAAACATAAATTCCACAGTTGAGAAGAAATTAATTCGTGTAAGTAAGGAATATTATTATTAATGAAATATGAACTTTGTGCCTTAGAGTGGTTCAGTGTCTAGGCTATTCCTGAGTTTAAAAATGGGAGGCCATCAGTGAGTGTGATAATCTTGATGGTATGAGGTGAAATGATATGAGCAATAATACCTTTGAAGCACTAGGTAAATCCAGGACATGGAGATATAAGACAAAATGAGAGGCAGAGCAAAGAATAAATACAGGTCTGACTATTGTCACAAAGGAAGGTTTCATTTAGGTCAAGCCACACTGAGGAAAAGGCATGCTTCTCTCTCTCTCTCTCTCTCTCTCTCTCTCTCTCTCTCTCTCTCTCTCTTTGTGTGTGCGTATGTTTGTGTATGTGTCTCTGTGTATATACACAAGTGTACATGTGCCTTCATGCATGTGTGTTCAAGAATGTAGGTTGACAGTGCTGTTTTGTTAAATGACAGAATCCCTTGAAAGAATGATTAAGAAGTGAACTTTTGGGGCTTCAAAAAGATGCATTTCCAGGACATATTTAAAAGAAAAATGAGGGGCAGGAGAAGAGAGATGAGAATGGGGAGGTGAAGTGACTGACTTAAGACTAACAGTGAGCCATCCAGAGCAAAGTAGGAAACTTCAATACCTCAAAGTGAAGCTCCAGGGACTCTGAGGATGAAAAGGTAAGTAAAAATCTTCAGCTGGAATAGAAAGAAAATGAAATGAGGAGAATGAAAGTGAAGTTGAAATGGGCAGAGACTGACAGTAGCTTTCAGGATGAGCTGATGTCTAAGTGAGCCTTCCAGTCCAAGGATGAGATGCAGAAGACAGAGTGATGCAAGGCAAACTGAATGAGGAAAGTGCTTTAGACTGTGCTTAGTTCATCACTGCCCTTGGCCAGGTAGAAGATAAAACAGACAAAATTTCAGATCACATTTTCTCAGAATTGATTGGTGTTACAGGTAAGTTTAGTGAAAAAAAAAAGGTGGCTATTCTAGACATCGTTATTCAGATGGGTTGTGGTTTGTCTCTGCATCTCTGGAACTTCCTGGAATGTAGGACTTCCACCATCGCTGTTAAACACACACCCAGCAGAACTCGGCTGTGCACTCAATCTCCCTTCAATGCTTTCTTCTAGCTGATGCGTCATTGTTTTTAATACCCCCCAAACATAAACCATTTTCATAAACACAAAATGTGACAGAAATGTAACAAAGGCCCCGTGACATAAACTGCTGTCAGGAAAACACCTAATTAGTCTCAACCAATGAATGTGCTCAGAACCCAGTGCTAGGTGGCAATCTTCAAGGCTGATTTTGAAATATCTGCTGATCCAGGAGGTTTGGCAGTATATCATTTAAGAAGAGACCACTAGGGTTAGGAGAGATGACTTGGTAGGTAAAGCTGATGACCAAATCCAATCTTTGGGACCATAAGAAGGAAAGAAAAGCAAAAATTGACTCCTGAAAAATTTCTCCTGACTTTTTTCACATGTCCACTTTTGTGTGTGACGATGGGAAGGCATGCAGACATGTATGTATACACACTCATGTACACACACACACACACAAACACACACACATATATACAGAGTAGGTGCTATAATTTAAAAAATGGCATGCAACAGAAAGACACATGTAACAAGGCTCACATGGAGGGTTTTTTTACTGGGGGGAAAGGGATGGGACAAAGAGGGGAGGGGAGGGCGGGACTGGCCTCTGGTGACAGGAGTGACAGAAAAGAAAAGACACAGAGAAAGAGAGAGAGAGGGGGAAGGAGGGAGGGAGGGAGGGAGGGAGGGAGAGAAGGAGGGAGTGAAAGAAACAGACAAAGAGATAGAGAAGGAAAAAAGAGAGGGGAGGTGGGCAAGGCAAAGTTTTTTAAAAGGGAACATAGTGAATGTGCACAGGATGTGCTTTTAGCGACTTCAGTTGAGGATGTATCCTGTCAGAACCCCAAGGACAGGCCAGCAGAGATGCTGGAATACTAACATTCCTTCCTTTTTATTGTACAAAGGTAAGGAATTAGAAAGGGGTAACAGCTGAGGAGGGGATGAGGATGCCTTGTTCTCAACACCACTTCCTATTGACCTGGGGGTGTATGCATTGTTCATCTTTGGGGAACCTGAGAAAGCAGGGGTGCTGGCCACATCCTGGAGTAGCTGGCTGTTTTACTTCACTGTCCAGGCTCTGTGGACCATCAGGCACTGCTTGGACCTAGCAAAATGCTGCTTGAAGTGGATCCTGTTAGGGTTCTAGAGAAGTTCCAAAAGAAGAATAGCCACATAAGCAATAACAAGAGTGCTTTATTAATTCCAAGGTTGGGTGGCACTTGGTGACCTCCAAAGAAGGCCATAATCTCCTTTTAACTGGAGTTAGGAGAATTCTAGAGGAGGGATTAATCTGGGGATAATTGGTGGAGGGAAGATAAGAATGGGAGCTGATTGGTAGAAGGTCCTAGTGGTTAGGGACCCTCCAGCAGCAGGGTAAGGAAAGCTATCTATAGGTATCAGGAAACTGAGGGGTGCCTGCTGAATAAGCAAAGGGACTTTGGGGACCTGCTGAGCCAGCAAAATGCCATGGCGTGATGTGGGATTCCCCTCTGTATGCTGTGAATACCATTGGTTAATAAAGAAGCTATTTGGGGCCTATTGCAGCACAGAATAGGGCAAGGTGGGAATTCCAAGTAGATAGGGTATGAGAGAGTAGGTGGAGACACTATGGAGCTGCTGCAGGAGACAGACACATCGTAACCTTGCCGGCAAACCATGAGCCTTGTAGTAAAATATAAAATAATGGAAATGTATGCTTAACCTATTAGCCAAACAGTATTGCAAATAATATAGTTTCTGAGAAATTGTTTCAAGTATGGGCAGCCAGGAACGAACAAGCAGCTTCTGCCAACAGATTGGTGCCTACTTCTGACACCAACAGAATGGTGCACCAATGTGTGCCAGCTAAATCTACATAGAACTTGGAAAGAAATTCTAGACACAAACCCCCCAAAGTTTAGCCACCTTTTTGTTTTTTTTTTAGATAGACTCTGTTTGCTGGTGGCAAGCAGAGGCATGGCTTCTTTAAGAGAGGTCTTCCTGATTCAGCATTAGCAGCAAAAACTGTTTGGTTTTAAAATAGAGTTTTCCTGGTTCATGATAACTGCAGAAACAGCTCTGGCTCTTTCAGGAGGCCGAGTACTTGAATGGGGTTTATGAGCAGCATGCTACTAGTTGCTTAATGGTGACACAGACCCGCTGAGACCTTGGACCTGAGGCAACATGCATGGCTCTCAGTGACAGCAAATATGCCTCTGCCATGGTAAACTGAGTGGAGCAAACAGGCAGGACTGTGGAGATGGTCCTAGCCATGCCTACTTAGCATTAAAAAAATTACAGATATGCACACAATAAAGTCAAATCCAGATGGAAAAGACCTCTAAATGGGTCATGGTGTTGGATAAATGTACGTAGGCTTGGGAGAGAGAGATAAAAAGAAGTAAATGTTTTTTTTTTAAATAAGTAAGCTCTTTAAAAAGAAAGAGAAAGAGTACAAACAGTCATAGACTAAAGGTATAAGATAATAAAATAAATATTAAACTTGTAGAAAAAGTAATGGAGTAAGATAAATAATTATGTAAAGATGGAATATACACAGAGAGTCTGCATTATGTATATTAGTGTGTTTTCTTTGAATTTCTGACTACAAAGACATATTTGATTCTTGGTACTGCTAAGCTAAACCAACATATATATTTTAAAGGTATCTTGACTTCAAACTTTGGTTCTAAGAATGGGCTGCTTTAGAAAAGAGGTTCTGCTTTTGTTTCCACAGACACCTGTGGATTCGTATAAGCCTAATGTGTTTTGATGGACCAAGATCTCCCCAAAAGAAAATACTTCACCCAACAAAAAGCAGAAAGCAATTTGAGAGAACTAAGCCCAAATTTACAAATATTGTTTATAAATGTTTGTTTACATTTAAAGGGAGTATGTTATAGAGATGAATACATTGACTATATTGGTATGGATCTTGGTTTTTTGATACAAATTTAAGGTCAATTTTGTTACACATATATTTCTGTTTTTTATTAAGGTATTATGTTTGTGCAGCTCATTTGAAAATGTGATGTATAATTAAGAAATACAGGTTAATATATAGTAACCTACCATAGTCAAGCTTATAGCAAACATGTTAGCTGGGTTTTCTAGATGTACAGAAATATATTGCAAATGGATAGCCATTCTTCAAACCTTTCAAAGATTAACAGAATATGGCATTTAAAAAGTTATAAGAACTTAGGACTTTTCGTGACAATGAGACACATCTCCTGGCAGCACCACTCTACTTTAAGAAGATGATGGGCATTGAAGAGGCTCCTCATGGAGTTGGTTAGCCATTTGGGCAATAAACTGCTCTTGCTGGGAGTGCTTTATGTTATGTTGTATGGACTGTACATGCAGGACACACAGAAAAATGACATCTGAAGTTACCTAAAGAAAGTGAGACAGTCCTTCAGGGTTCCTGCTTCATGAAAGAGTCTGCCGCACATTCTGCAGGACACAGAAGAAAGTGACTATCAAACTGCCAATACAGGTAGAACTGTCTTTGAAATTTCCTGCTTCATGGAAAAGTCTGCTGGATACTATGGGCCTGTAGGCTGAAGATGGATGCTCCACTGACACAGAACTTTGGGTGACTGTCCAGGCAGCAAGATGTCTCAGTCAATTCTAGAGTTTTGGAGGTTGCTTATAATGTACTTCTAGTTTACTTGGGTAGGATTATATCCTTCTAGAGTCTTTGATGGAGTTGAAGAATAGATATTTATAGTTATAGTTTTCCTTAGTTATGATAAAAGATATATAATCTTGTTATCTTAAAGTTAAAACTTTCCTTTTTATTTAGAAAGAAAAGGGGAGGTGATGTGGGATTCCCCTCTGTATGCTGTGAATACCATTGGTTAATAAAGAAGTTGCTTTGTGTATATTGCATCACAGAATAGGACAAGGTGGGAATTCCAAGTAGATAGAGGAGGAGAGAGTAGGCAGAGTCAAAAAGATGCCATGGAGCTGCTGCAAGAGACAGATATGCCACAACCTTGCGGGTAAACCATTAACCTCGTGGTAAAATATAAAATAATGGAAATGGGTTAATTTAAAATATAAGAGCTATCTGGCAATACACTTAAGCTATTGGCCAAATAGTATTGCAAATAATATAGTTTCTTAGTGATTATTTCAGGTGTGGGCAGCTGGGAATGAACCAGCAGCCTCCATCAACAATGGGGTGCCTGCTGAGTTACTGAGGACTGTCTGTTGAGCTTTGTTTCATTTTATTGAACTGAAACTAAGCTTCATATTTCTCTCAGGCTACTAGGAGAGCCTGTTCTTCCGAAACCACCTCCTAATACTCAGTTCTCTCAGATCCAAGTCAACTCCCTAGAGCTTAAATGATCCTCTTCCATCATCATAGCATCACCCAGATGCTCTCCTTCTATGCAATATACCTAGAAACACAGGTGGTTAATTACTGAGGGAAGTCATTGTAGAGTTAGTACCTCTGGGGTACTGCTGGTTTTCGCCATCCTGACATGTTTGGTCATCTTGCACCTCTAGCTCTATGACCAACAGCTAGTTGTCCTGCAACAATAGCTGATTATCAGTGTGTCTCCGAAAAACATCCCAGTGGGAGTGAGGTGATATAAACGATGATGCAGTTCCCATGAGTGAGGCAGAGAAGTATGATTCAAGGGTCTGCAATTCCTAGTGTTCCAGGAAATCAGAGAGGGTCAATTTTGAGACAGGCACAGGCCACCCAGTGAATCATCATGCAAAAGGCAGGGGCCCACAGTCCTGGGTTCAAGATAGACATGTTTGCCTGCTACCAAGGCTTAACGAGTTCAAAAGGTGAGAGACCATGCACGAGAGAGGAGTCCTCACTGTGCAAAACAGCCAGAGGTGGGGAAGGAGGTGGGGCTCACTAACCATGCCAGTGTTGAATAGAGAGTTCCAGCGATCCAGAGAAACAAGGCTGTGATATGTGATCTGGGTTCCAGGGTCCAGCACACCTCAAACTGCTTGCAGGCATGAGGAAGCCACAAGATTTCCTGGTCAGAAAATGAATGTAGCAATTTAAAAAATGGCACAGGAGAGATGCTCACATGGAGGGTTTTTTTTTGTTTTGTTTTGTTTTTTAATTGGGGGAAAGGGAATGGGAAAAAGGAAGAGGGGGAGACTGGCCTCTAGGGACAGGAGTGGCAGAAGAAAAGGGAGGGGGAAGAAAGAGTGTGTGTGTGTGTGTGTGAGAGAGAGAGAGAGAGAGAGAGAGAGAGAGAGAGAGAGAGAGAGAGAGAGAGAGAGAGAGAGAAGAAGATATGGGCAAGGCCTGCCTTTTAAAAAGAAACATAGCAAATGTGCACAGGAGTTGCTCTTAATGACTGCAGCTGAGGACGTATCCCATCAGGACCCCAAGAGCAGGCCAGTACTACTGGCCTGAATACTAACAGTAGGAATTGAAACAGGAGTTGGGATTGAGTCTTTCTGTTCTCTGTCCTTTCTCAGAACATAAACACTCTGTGAATGCAACTGCCCTCCTCCAGTTGTCCAGAGGTATTCCTTTGTATCATCTAGGCAGCAGTCATATATTATGAAATACAGAGTATTCCACTTTGCATTGGCTCCTCATCTCATGTCCCATGTGAGATTAACTGGAGATAATGTCTTAGAAATTTAGCTATGCAGAAAGAATAACAAAGAAAATAAAATGTGACTTAGAAATCAGGTTAAGGCCTTTGAGGAGAAAGAAATAACAAACATAATTTTAAATGAACAATGGGAAGGTAAAAGTTGTGGAGAAGTAATAGTGTAGCACATGCATGAAAGAGAAATAATAAATTAGATATTGAGATAAAGAGCTCCTTACAAAGCGAGACTTCAGTTTGGAATGCATTCCACCACCTTTCCTTGTGGTTGAGACTATTGTTTTCAAAGTCACTGATGAGATTTAACACACACTATCACTACTTTAAATAGATTCAAGTCTGCATAACCTTGGCGCTGTTAATCTGTTCATATTGTACCATCTGTTTTGCATGCCTCCTAACTTAATCTGCATATCTCAGAATTGATTCAAGTTACAAGCTCCTTCAGGAGGCAATATGCTACTATTGTGTCGCAGAAACGATGATAGCCAACAGTCTGCAAACATCAATCTAAAAGGATGACATGAAACTAACACAAGGTAGTCAGGTGACTTAAATGTAGTCAGATCACAATTACTAACTCACTCAGTGACATTGAACAAAGCATGAGAACACTCCAGGGTTCTTTTTTTTTCATCCATAAAATAAATTAGGCACAACTACAAAACGCCTTCAAAATTCTCTTTAAAATATAATCTCCTTATTGGAAAAAGAATTGACAATGCCAACTTAGAAAAACAGACATCAGATCGAGCCTGTTCCCCTGCTTTTTGATATGTGCATTAGAAACTACCTCACAAGAGCCTTAAATAAATACCTGGTCTTAGCAGAAGTACAGAGAAAATCACGACAGACTGGAATTTAAAGGCCTTGTGTTTTAGAAAAGGACATGACAAGCGAAAAGTTAACACATTTAAATGTTTCCATAATCACAAAATTATAAATGTAAGAAACTTTTGTTGTTGTTAGAGGAGGGGAGAGAGACAAGGATGGAGAAAGGGAGAGGATTATAAATACAAAGGTATGTGCCAGTCTCAAGCAGCATTTATGATACAAATATTATATGAAGATTACAGGAAACTAATTGGTCACACTATGCCCAAATGTTTCAAATCGGAAAGTGCCATGAGAATACTATCAGAAAGGATAGATTTCAATGACACATTTATTTCTAGGGTTAATGACTGAGCACCAGCAGCTGTGTCAGGAACCCTCTAACAGTTAGGCGCAAGAGTGGGATGACTGGGTCACCTAGACCTGCGGGAACAGCTAGCAGGTTCTTGACCTTTAGGGTGTGAGACAGCTGCTGTTTGACTGTTCTGACCATATTGTTAAAGTCAATTTAATCAATATTTGAAAATATATGTTAATGCATATAATCCTAAGGATGTCCTTAAGCAGAATACTAGTAATATAAAATTTTTATGCCTCTTCCGTGTTGGAAGGAGATGCTTGTTGGTTCCCGTCTGCTCAGCCTCGAAATAATAACACAGAAACTGTATTAATTAAATCAGTGCTTGACCTATTATCTCTAGCATCTTATTGGCTGGCTCTTACATATTAATTTAACCCATTTCTATTAATCTGTGTATCACCATGTGGCTGTGGCTTACCGGCTAAAGTTTCAGCATGTCTGTCTCTGGCAGCGGCTCCATGGCTTCTTTCTGACTCTGCCTTTTTTTTTCTCCCAGCATTCAGTCCTCCCCACCTACCTAAGTTCTGCACTATCAACAGGCCAAGGCAGTTTTCTTTATTAATTAACCAATTGTTTTTACAGCATACAGAGGGGAATCCCACATCACCTCTGCATTATACTTCTCCTCATGTTGTTTTCTTTCTCTCTTATTCAATTGGTTCAAGCCTAACTCATCACATATCCACAAATGTCTTCCAATTTATGGTGATTTACATATATAATTTTCACTTTTCATTGTCTTAGGATTTTTTCTTGCTGAGATAAAAGACAGTAACCAAAATTAACTTAAGGGAGAACAGGATTTATTTCACCTTACAACTCCCAGGTCATACTTGGTTGCTGAGCAGTCATTGCAAGAACTCAAGACAGAAACCAGGAGGCAGGAACTAAAGCAGAAGCTATAGAAGGACCCTGCTTATGGCCTTTCTCAGTGGCCTGTTCAGTCTGTAACTCGAAATTTAAAATATACTATAACTAATTTAGATAGAGTCAAGTCTACAAAAATTTGTTACTGTTAATCTTTTTGGGGTGGCACCCCAACCCCTGAGCAGGGCCACACATGTCAATCATTAATCAAGGAAAAGTCCTATAGATTTGCCTACATCAAGCTGGTAGAATCATTTTCTCAGTTGATGTTCCTCTTTCCAATTATGTCTAGGCATGTGTCAACCTGACAAAAATCAACTAGCAGAGGCATTCAGTAAGGAGCATGCTGCAAATGTTGCATGTTGACCTGTTTCCTACTAAAGTATGTGATAGGATGGCTTTTTGTGATGGACAATAGCAGCAAGTCTCATATCAGGTACATAATCCCATCCCATACTCCAGGACCAGGAATTGCTAAACTGTGAGTGTCTCAGTTAAGATAGGTATGTCAGGATATAACCCATTGTAAGTGATCGTAAGATCCTATAGTGTGTATTTGCTTAAGTGGGCAACTGTTTAAAAATTTCTTTATAAATGAAATGAAGTATTTTTATCTTTAAGCTTGTCTATTCAATTTGATGCCAGTTTTTCCCTGTTATCCACAATTCTATATCATTTCCATCCATTGTGTCTGAGGAATTTCCTTTAATATTTTCCTGGTACACATTTGCTGGCCAACCACAAAGGTTTGATTGTATGAAAATGTCTTCATGACTTAATTTGCAGAAGATATCATCACTGATTTCATTTTAGCCAGGATATTTATTTCATAATTTTAAAGATATAATTTAACTGATGCTGTCTCACTAAAATTTGATAATTCTGACTTTTTAACCCACTTACTGCATAAATCTATGTACTATATATTTTGATCTTTATTAATAGTTTTCAGTAACTTAATTGTAATCTTCATGAATGAGGTTTTCTTCATTTGTCCTGATTAGTGTTTTTGATCTTTATCTGTGAGTTCTTAGTTTTCACTAAACTTGGAAAATTTTAGAGAATTTGAGATCTTTTATTTCTTCAAACATTATTCTCTTTTTGTGATATATAAATTCCTATTTGTTATAAATTACTAACTGAAAAACCATCAAGAATATTTTCCTTTGGAGAAATCTTTTTTATACCTAGTTCTTCTTCTTCTTCTTCTTCTTCTTCTTCTTCTTCTTCTTCTTCTTCTTCTTCTTCTTCTTCTTCTTCTTCTTCTTCTTCTTCTCCTTCTCTTCCTCCTCCTCCTCCTCCTCCTTATATCTCCTTCTCCTCCTTCTTCTCCCTCTGCTTCTGTTGTTTTTCTTGGGGAGGGGCAACAATTTCACTGTTTCACTGTTATATCTCCAAGTTCACAGCTCTTTTTTTCACAGTATCTTAGTTTCTATTAATTCTTTCCAGGGATCACTTCATTTCAGTTACTGTGTATTTTATTTCTGGACTTGAATTTCATTTTCTCCTTTTGTTTTCTATTCCCTTTCCTACTATGTTTATTTTTAATCTTCTAACATACTACTTGCATTAATATTAATAGATTTAGAATTATTTGCTTCAAATTCTGTCATATTTAACCTTTTTTCTTTTTAACTTTCAGTTTTTCAAATAGGGTTTCTCTTTGTAACAGCTCTAGCTGTCCTAGAATTCACTATTTAGACTAGTCTGGCCTCGAACTCACAGTAATCCACCTGCCTCTGCCTCTCGATTGCTGGGATTATGGGCATGTGCCATCACTTCCTGGCTCAGTTCTTTATATACCTCTGTTGGTCGATTTTTCCCTTTTTATTTTAGGTTGTGTTTTCTGGCTTCTTCACAATAAAATAATTTTGAGCATTATAGCTTTTCACTTTACTGGATTTTGCTGACAGCTGATAAAGATGCTTTCAGGTAATTTTTATGCCTTGTATCTTGTGTCATTTTTTTTCCTTTCAGTTTTGGAACTGGAGAGTACTACAGTAGTATCCACTTGAAGGAGGTTTTAGGCTCCTATTAAACCATGGTTCTGCTAGAACAGCTATAGATAATCTTGACCCCACATGAACAAAAAAAGTCTTTCCATTTGTCTAGTAGGAATTCAGATGTTTTTTCTGTATAAGTTCTAGAAATCATTTACCATGCACAACCCCAAAATTATTCTCATAAAGGAAGCTATTTTTTTATTCCTCAAAAGTACTTAAGTGTTTCTCTCTAATTTTTACTTCAACAACAATGAACAAATGTTCTGTTTCCTTAGCAGAGATAAAACAGGCTGTGTTGGAATTTCTCCTCCCTTTGCTGAGGTAAGAGGACACTTACAAGAAGAAGCCAATAGATGATTGTATTAGACAATCACAGTTCTGTGATATCTCTTTTCCAGTGATTAAAAACAATAACTTCATAAGTTCTGTCCACTCTTTTAATTATTTTAATGAGATAAAACATTCTTGGCATTATTATTACAGCATAGACAGGCAGCATTTTAATTTCATTTAAAGTATACATTGAAGTGTTTTTCTGCTGAGTAAAAATTATGTTATGGCAAAATGTCAGATATGGCAGATTTACTAAATATGACAATAATAATTTTATCATATGAAATCCATTCCAAACCCTATAAGATATCTAAAGGTCAGGTCATGAATAGAAAATAACTTTGAAGTACATCTACCCACTTTCCTTGTCTGCTCTACTTAGATCTTGAATCACAACCTGTGGTTGAACGGTCAGTCAATGGCCTATGTGAGAGATGAGTTTGATTGTATATTTAAAACATACTATTTCATTTAAGTAGATTATAACATAATTCATGAAACCACAGTACATAAAAATAATTTTAAGTCTCATTTCTAAAGAGCTAGTTTTCAGAGTATGAGGGAAGCAGGCTTCACGGCAGAGGATTACGATGCCTGATGCCAGTCATGAACAAGCACATCAGCAGTTCTGTGGATAAATCAATCGTTTTGCTTTTCATGTTAAAACCGAGTAAAATGACAGGAGCGTGTGAGTCCTCAGGCAATGCTCAGACCTTAGGCTGTTCATATTCTTGGAAACTCGGCACCTCCTTCGTTTCTAGCTTTTTCACATTCTGTCCTTATAACCATTTCCATACCACATAATGGTGTTAAATTAATCTCTCTTGGTTATACTTTGTATCACAGTTTGGTAAGTATGTTCCGATAACTAGAACTAATACAGGAACCTGACAGGGTTTTTTTTGGTTACTGGAGGTCCCTGGGGTTTAACTGATTTTTACCTGAGATTCAAGGTTTCTGAATATCAATTGTGAATTAAAAGAGTCACAGTATCCTTGTAGTATGCTGATAAAACACGGACATTTTACATTCTACCTGAAAAATTAAGATTCTTATTTGTTTTTGCTAAATGTCTGAGTCCAGACTCTTTACGGGAGTCCGTGGATGAAATGCCAAGTAGCAAACATTTTTTTCTTGTATAAATGGTAAAAAATACATGCACAAAAATCAGTGGAAAGAGAACATACCTATCAGTGAGCCCTGAATGAATCCTGTCTTCTCAGCATAGTTCTGGAGATTGTCAAATACCTTCTAGCCCAAGGTCATTGGTTTGTGGTGCTGACTATACACTCAGAGCCTTAGGAGAGCATACCATTTGCTTTTTGCAAAGCTCTTTACCTTGAATGACCTTTCAGCTTCTCTCAGTTACAGATGATGTTGATTTCAGCAAATGCAAATTCCTTTAACAACAACAGAAAAATTCTTTCTCACATTGGTTTTTGCCTAAAGACAAAATAAAATAAAACAGGTCCCCACTTCACATTTCACAAATGCCTGAGAGCTGGAATCATTGAAGAAGCTAAAATCCGTGTGGATTTCAGGGCCATAATGGAAAAGTAGATGAAAGGCTGAACTGTTAAGAAATTCATCTCCTGACTCAGAAGTTGAACTATAGTGATTACATCTTTGGGTATGTATCTTGATATCCTTTGACCTACCTTAGAATTTAATTAATACTTGTCAGGAAAGACAAAGGAAATCAGTGCTGGTATCTATAGGTGTTAGATAGATCTACATATGTTGGAGAACTCTTTGAGGATTTTGAAGAGTTAGATGGACTGGTTTTAGTCCTCATTTTCTGTTCAATAACTATGTGACCTGAAGTGAGTCTACATGGCTGTAATTCCTGCTTCGATTGAATAACACCAGAGCCAGCAATAGGCCCTTATGTTTTCTTAGAGTTTCTTTCTCAACTCTTTAAGTTTTAAATTAGGAGGATAAAGTTTAGAAAGTTAGAAATAAGCATGACTGGTCTGGATTAATGTTCCACCCAGACCCTGATCAGTGCAGACAATGGCCGTAGGGAATAAACCGTGAGTGGATATAATTTTTCATCTTGACATCAAGCTTAGAGGTAGAGCATGCATCAGCTCTTCATGTTCCCTACTGTGGTATATAAATTCACCCAAACCCCTTAAAATTACTTGCACTTCAAGTCAGTGTGAACCTCTTGGGTGTTAAATGTTTTCCAAGACTATAATCTTTGTAGTGAGCAACATTTCACTTGTTTTCATCCTATGTTACCTTGCTCAGTTCAAAACTGAATCTGCTTTCTTAGAAGAACAGGGAATTGAAAGTTAAGTCTGTGCTTGTTTCAATCATGTCTGTCTTTACTTATTCACCCTTCAGAGATGGGGATCTGAATGGCATCCTTTGATGCCTGTTTTCCCATGTAGAAGTGTTTTACGCTTTTCATTCTCTTCCTGCAGTGCTTGGCCATCTTCTTCCTTAGGAACCTCTGTGATCACTTTGGTTTTCTTCTTCTGGAATTTGATCCATTCTCTTATGCATTCCTTTCAGTTCAGTAACAAAAAATTGTTAAAAGGATTTCATAGGGAGAAACAGAAGTGGGGAACATTTCGATTTAAAATCCCTTTCTAACGTTTCACCCCTTGCTAGGAGTTTGGTTGATAGAAGCACAATAAGTCTATGCCACACTTATCTTGTCTACTTGAAATTAGCCCTTAAATGAATCTCAGATGTGCTATATCTCTGTCTCTTTCCTTCTTTGCCCACTTCTGTCTTTTTGTTATTATTATCATAAGTAAGTCAGCCATTTGTTTAATGCCGTGTTATATCTAAGCTGCTGTAATAAAATGTCATGTTTCTGGGTAACTTATTAACAACAAAAGAGAATTTCTCACAGTTTTGGAGGCTGAAATTCAAGATGATTGTGCCAGTACAATGACACTGAGATAACAGACTGTTGACTTTTGACTGTGTTGTTGTGTGGTAGGGTGAAGACCTAACTGATGACGTTCTATAAAGGTAATGGTCCTGTCTTTATAATTAAATCACCTCCCCAAACCTACACATCCAGGTAGGGTAGAGAAGGGTATTCCACACTCTAACACACCATTTATCAATTGTCCTAATGTTTCTGCCCTTCCATATGGCTCCTCATGTTGTGCTGACCCACAACCATAAAATTATTTCCATTCCCACTTCATAACTGTTGTTTTGCTACTGTGATCAGTCTGAATGTAAATATCTGTGTTTTCCAATGGTCCTAGGCAAGCCCCGTGAAAGGGTCCTTCCATACCCTGCTTTGTGATTGAGACCCATAGATTGAGAACCCCTTCATCTTAATCTAGTAAATAGCCTGGTGTGGTACCTCATGGCTGTATTCCCAGCACCTGAGATACTAAGGCAGAAAGATTACTAAATCTAAGGACAGTTTGTCCTCATACAGTCAGGAGTCAAGGATGATTCTTTTTATTGCTAAAAAACAAACAAACAAACAAAAAAAAAACAGTTGCAACCTACACCTATGTGCATATGGGCAGCATTAAATGGCTCAGCGGGCTATAAAAAATTTAATTGGCACCTGAAAATGATTCAATATACATAATTGTTTGTATAGTCTGAGTAAAACAATGTTATTCTCCATGCTGTGCAAAACCAAAAGAGATACCATCAATGTTGTTTTTTAAATTTCTTTTACCTGAGCTCATTTATGTTATATTTATGATGATTTCTAATATCTTCAGAGTAATACCATACATTAAATTACTTTTGCAAAGACCTCTAGAGACATCATAGTTAGCGGTTTTCTCTTTTTAGTTCCTAACTTTTGAGAAATTCTAGAATTGATCAGAGGTTGTCAACTTAATGTAAAGGAGGGAAAATCCTATGAAATTGAATAAAACAATTTTGTGATAAATCTCATTTGAAATATTCATTTGCAATTGAAATATAAATTCATTTGAGAAGTCAGTGTTGATGAACATGCTTTTCATGTTAATAAATCATCAATTAGCTAATTCTATAATTGTGCATGGTCTGCTGAGCACTGAATGTCCTCAGAGGAAAATGCTATATGTTCCTTCTCAGGGGCTGTCAAGGGGAAACGAAGTAATTACTGTTAATGGTACTTCACTTGCCAAGTACTGTAAGTAGGGAACCCAGTCACTTATAATTCTAGACACAGATACTTTTTCTTGAATTAGGTAACAACCAGAGGCTTACAGAATGTTGAAATGCTTATTTAAAATCATCTATACAGTATACACACACCCCTACCCACTCGTTCACACATACTCACATATACACACACTCACACACCCACACATACATAACTCACAGTCTCACACCTACACACACACACGCATGCACACACACACACACACACACACACACACACACACAAACAGAGACAAAGAAAAATAGATGCATCATCTTATGTCAAATCATACCAGCTAAGGAAGAGAATATAGGCTCAATTAAATTTGGAAGGAATAATAAAAAAATTATCAGCCCATTACTTTCATTCTTCATCCATTTTTCTCTTAGGAACAAATATCCTAAATCATCTTTCTTCATCAAAAAATGTGTGTGTGTGCTTCTTTGTCTCCACTAACTTTGTGTTCCCTTAAAATGTCCTTTGCTTCTGATATTTTCCAGCCTTGTTTAGGGGATGTTTATGCCTGCTTTATCATGAATGTGTTTGAATTCGCTGTTCCTTTATAATAAGACCAAGAAACACTAGTTGAAATGTGTGCACCTCTACCTTTGCCCCACCTTCCAGGAAAATTTTCTAGCAATGTCTTCTTCATGTTTTTAAAGACGGTTTCTTTGTTAAACTGTATTGAACACAGCTTTCTGTTAACTGTTTCATGTGAAATTTTCTTCCAACTGCTTGGTGTAATAAGTTCAAATGTCATTTTCCATATATCTGGCTTTCCCTTTGATATCATTCAGTAGTGTCAGAGTGACTTCCTGGACTGTGCTTACAACTTCTGGTGTCTTCCCACATACCCCAGACTTGTGCCTTGCTGAATGCTCTATATTCTCACTTTATTTTTTTCACCAGACTTAAATCTTAGCAAAAGTATTTACAGCCATGATTGGATTTGCATGAGGATAATGATGTGTAGGATGTAACAAGTCAACATGCATCTCCATGGAAGGAGCCAAAAGTGAGACTTAAGTGAACACAGGCCAGGAGAGGTTCATATTAACTTCATTCAAACCCCTAACACATTATCAGTGGTATTCTTGAACCTTTCTCTTGGTCGTCATCTGACAGCTTGTATGACTCCTGTTAAAATCTTATCTCTGTTTCATGGAGGTAAGATTAAATTAAGATTAACATAAAATTAAATTTAGATTGAGACTAAATCCCAGCCCTCATCAGTTTTCCCACAAATCTTTTGTTATTATTAGATATTAAACAGCACATAAAAGAGTCATATTTTAAATAGTGGGCTCTTTGTCTCAACACCATTTTCTCTGTCTCTTGCCCTGTTCTTTTCTATCTCAAAGGAGAAACCAGCCCATTTTTTCTTCCTCAGCAGATAAACATAGTAAAATCAGTCTATCCCTTAAAGGTTTTTCTTACTATTGGAAAAGCACGTGCAGGGTTGGGTAATTAGCTTAGGTGGTATTTGCCTAGCATTCACAAACACCTGAGTTTTATCCCCAGAACTAGCTGCCCATCAGGTCAAGCATAGTGATACACAAATATAATATGAACACTTCGGAGATGATAGTAGGAGGACCAAAAATTAAGAGTTATGCTTTACTAGTACATCATGACTTTGAGGCTACGCTAAAATACATATGAAACCCTATAAAACACAAAGAACCTGCATATTAATTTATGATTTATGCTGAACAAACATAATCCCTTTAAGAAAAAATAATAGAGTTGCAAGATAATCTCCCTTTGTCCAGGAATAATTATATTTATGTTTATATACGAATGTATGGTAGGTGTGAGGCGGCTTTTGGGAACATGGAGAAAGTGTTGATGTGTCTCATGTGGAGTATTAGGATGAAGACATGCCAACAAAGTGGGCAAACATAATAGGATTCTAGCAGGGGAGACTGGAAGGCTTTGGAGATTACAATGTTCTTGAAGAACAAAAGAACAAGATGGCGCTGACAGAAACAATAGGGGGAGGAGAAGAAGACAGTGAAATGTGAGATAGGTAGAGAGGTCTGCTGCCTTTGCACATACACATATCTTCAAGTGTCTTTGAGGGATTTGGATAAGCTGTAAAGCTGTTCCAAAAAAGGTTTTCCCTCCTTAAAATTTCTGCTTCAGGCTGCAAGTGTGAATTTGAAACACTGTAGAAAACAGTAACTAAGCAACAGAGATAAAGTGTTATGCCAAGAAACAGTGGCATTTTATTTAATATTTCGCAACAGTGCACATTGCGTTTAGGACTATGTGTAACATCTAGTAACATAACCTCACTCCTGAAATGTATCCATGTGTACGGAGTCTTCATCACCCAATAAGTGTTTGTTCAAGCAGCCACAAGAAAATAATTCCCCTTTCTTTCTTACTGTGAAAACCAAGGGTAAATTTTTCATAATCTCACTTCATTTTAAAAGTGCTTCTGTGTCGAATTCATTTAAAAATTATGGCAAAATCTAAATTATGAAGAACATAGGAAACTGCAGATGTCTTAATGAAGAGTGGATAGAAGACTCCAGGGTATGCCTTCTCCCTGTCCATCTTTTTTCTTCCATTCCATTTTGCTGCACAAAAAATTTTACTGTTCAACTTTTGCCACTCTGTGCTGAGCACTGAGACAAGTTGTCCAGTGCAGGAATGTGTATGGGTCATCTGAGAAAGGGTTGTTCTTGTGGTGTCGAGGCTAAGCTTCTTGTATACTCAAGAGAAAGATAAAGTTCCAATATCTCATATTAGGTGGAAATTTGAAAAACAAAAGACATAAATGTGAGTTAAGAAATGTCTTTGAACCCTTAAATGATAATCTATAGTTAGCTTACTTTTAAATAAATAATTTATTAAAATGTGTTAAGCCTGTAAATTCAAATAATTGTTTTGAAATAATGTTTAAAGCATGCCAAAATACCAACAATCATGCTGAACTGTGGTGGCTAACCGAATAAACTCAAAGAGAATACGTTAAATCTTCTTATGTAATCATTCCCATTTATTACCTTAATTTATGATATTTTGCAACCACACAAAATATTATAGAAAAAAACTAAGGGAAGCCGTTAGCAGTTTTGGAGGCTTCATGAAGATTTTCATGCTGAAAGAAATTCCTCAGACCAAGCCAAAAAAAAGCAAGGAAAGGACTGTTGAAGGTGTCTGTGGAGATGACATTTCAGAAAGATCAACAGGGTTTCTGCAAAGACAAAGCTACTCAGTGTTAAAACCTGCCATTTGGAGCTAAATTAAAGTTAAAGGTACATGCTATCATCTGTTTAGTAAACGCGAAAGGTAAAATAATCATAGTGAAAACATCAGTAGGAGAAAGAACTGAAATAAATAAAAGCATTGATTCACCACCTCATATGATACTTTGTAGATGGCCTGGGAGTAGAAACCAAGGAAGAGCTGTAGGATCCAGGACAAATACAACAAATTGAGGCACAGGCAAGATTTTTTTCTTTTCTTTTGTTACTTTTTTCTAAATTAAAATATGATTATATCCTACTCCACTGACTCTTCTCCTACCTTTCTCAAATCTTCAGCTGCTCTCTCTCTCAAATACACGGTCTCCCTTTCTTTAACCATCATTGCTACATTTACATATAAACAAATATATAAATGCAACTTTTGGGTACGCTCAGTGTTGTCTGCATGTTTCAAGAGCTAGTCATTGGGTATTGGATAGCCAATCAGGGAGCTCATCCCTGAAGAACAGTGTCTTAGGGTTTCTATTGCTGTGAAGAGGCACCATGATCATGGAAACACTTATAAAGGAAAACATTTAATAGGGTGGCTCACAGTTTCAGAAGTTCAGTCCATTATCATCATGGTGTGACATGGTGGCACGCAGGCAGACATGATGCTGGAGAGGTAGATAAGAGTTCTATATATTGCACAGGCAATGGAAAGTGAACTCAGACACTGGGCAGTGTCTTGAGCAGAGGAGACCTCAAAGCCTGCCCCACAGTGACACATATCCTCGAACAAGGCCACACCTACTCCAACAAAGCCACATCTCCTAAGAGTTCTATTCAAAAACTGAATATTGTAATGAAGAATTTTTTTCCCGATAATTCAAAATTTTCATATTTCAATAAAATTAGGTTATAATTATTTGTAAATAGAATAACAAGCAGATTTGAGTCTATGTGGCAAGGAAAGTGTCCTAAATTAATAAATAATATTCAAAGAAAAAGCAGTAAGTTTTACTTTTGAATACTTTGAAATTTCTTATTAAGCTGTGTAATCGGGGTGTCTGATGGGAAAAAGCACAGAAATAGGTTATAAAATGAAGTAGCATAAAGGCCATGTGAAAAAAGTAACAGATCATTTCAAATGAGAAATATGAAACCTTTTTTAATCAAATGATGTTGACTCAACTTGATAGCAGACAAAAACCACAGAAAGGAAAAGAATGTTAATCCAAATTATATACAGACTCCAATTTGAGTCCCATTACACACTCATTGCAACTTCAAGATAAAAGTACCAATGCTTGAGAGAATTTCATTGGTGAACAGGACCTAGACATAGACTGTGCACATTTAAAAAAAATTAAAGGAACAAATAATGATTGTATATCTAACTGCAAAACTTGTTAGATTAACTGTAAGAGAACAGGAAAAAAAATCTAAATTTCCTTGGACTTGACAATGACTTTTACTTACAACGCTAAAGGCACATTTCATGAAATAATTGATAAAATGGCCTTGATGAAAATGTCAAAGTTTGGCCCTGCTGAGGTCATTGCCAGTCAAGAGACCAAAAAAAAAAAAACCTTCAAGTGGAGAGAAATACTGAAAATATGATATAAGAAATTTTACCCCAAATATATATAGTCTTCTAACTCAACTTTTGTAAATGACCTGATTAAAAAAGGACTACAAAGTCCTGAACAGATACCTAATAACAGAAAGTGATGATGGCAAGATTGGGTACCACAGTGAGCTGGCAGTGCACAGACGGTAGATGACAAAATTCAGAACTCCTGCACCAGCAAATGATTAGACCATGAAGTTACAGGAGCTTTCATCCACTGCTGGAAGGGAATGCAGGGTGGTTTAGCCACTTTGGAAGACAATCTGATAGTTTTGTCTAAAACAGTGCATGCTTTTTATTAAATTATCTAGCAATCAAACTTCATATTTGACTAGTTGAGTTGAAAATTTTGCTTCAAGGAAATATTTAGAGTGCCTTTATTTGTATTGACAAGATTTAAAATTGACCAGGATGATCTCCTTGAACTGAAGCACAAACTGTAGTAGATCAAGAAGACAGGATATTTAATGGTGGAAAAAAAAGGACACTGCACCACAAAAATATGTGGAGAAAACTTAAATGTATATTGTTAAGTAAAAGAAAACCTTATATGTGGCATTTGACTTCAAGGATGGGACTACGCAGAGTCAAGTTGTTCACTCAGGGGTTGGAATAGAAAAGATAAGCCTATAGAACACAGGGACTCAGAACAGTTGATTATATTCTGATAATACAATGACAGAAATGTGACATTATATGTTTGTCCAGACCAAAAATTGTAGCATACCAAGTGTGACTCCCACAGCAATCTATGGAATTAGCATAATAATAATGTGTCAGGATGGGTTTATTGGCTACAAGTAATGACAGGATGTACGATTGGGGAAAGGCTTGAATGTATGGAAGCAGACAATACATGGGATAGTTCTGCATTTCTCTCTCTCTTTCTGTTCTGCAAGCCTAAAATACCTCTCTAAAATTGAAGACATTCATTAAAAAACAGAAAACCAAGTGTCAGGCAGTGGTGGTGCATGCCTTTAATCCCAATGCTTGAGAGGCAGAGGCAGGCAGATCTCTGTGAGTTTGAGGCCAGCCTCGTCTACAAGAGCTAGTTTCCAGACAATGCTCCAAAGTTACAGAGAAACCCTGTCTCGAAAAAAAAAAAAAACAAAACAGAAAAGAAAACCAGAAAAGACATTTTTAATATATCTATAAAATAGAAAATGATGTCTTTCAACTGACTGAGGTAAGCGTTCTTGAAATGGTATATAGAAAATACTAACTATAAAAGAAATAAAGAGTAAATTAGACATAAAATTTAAAAATAAAGTGTGTGTTCAAATTGATATATGAAATAAATATACATATTGTATCCAAAACGAAGAATTCAGTAAATTTGGTGAATTACTGCTTTTATAAATAAACATATCAGTAAAGAAGTAATAACTCTAAGTTGGGAAGTTCCCTCATCTGTAAAGTATTTGAACACAAGTGTGAAGATGCAGGGTTAATTCCCATCGTCCATACAAAAACCAGTCGTAGAGGTACAGGGGTCTGTAACCCAGTGCTGTGGGGTGGAGGGTGGTGCATTGCTATAGCTCACTGTCCAGCTATCCTAGCCGAGTCAACAGCTTTCATGTTCAGGGGACCGTGTGTTCAAAACTCAGCACCATGTTGGCCTCCATATATGTATGAATATATAGCAGAGAGCACATGTGCATGTATCAACACTCACATGCATGCATTGACACACAAATAGATTTCAACTCTGTCTTACGAAATAATTTTGTTTGATTGTGCAAAGAAATAGAGAGAACAGAAAATCATCATCAAGTAACAGAGAAGTATTTGCCACAGCTACATTCTACTAGTGGACACTAAAGTTATTGCATAAATATGTAAACAGAAATGACATCTGTGTGTACTCATAAGTTCCCCACTCCAAAATCATTTCCAAAGCAAAAGACATTAGCTTTACAGGGAGAACTCATGGTGGGTACTACTTTAATTTATTAACGCTAACATCACCAGCAATGCAGGTCATTGTCATTTGTCCCTGATACAATAGACAGAGGTGGTTCTGTACCCCTGGGGTATCATTGTCATTATGCACAGAATTACTTCATATTCATAATGATGAAACATTAGACAAACTGACATTGGAGGACATTCTAAGAAACACAAGAGCAGTATTCTATGACCTTTGAAAGATATGATCTAGGAGAAAGGAATGAGTACTAACTGTCACTGATTTGAGGACACTCATGTGCCTGAGAATAGTGATATGACTGGGATCTATGATTAGTTTTTAGTTTAGAAAAATTACATTGGTGAAAAGAATGGTAAAGACCATCTTTCTGAGCCATTTGTTCTTATATCAAGGTTATTATAGTATTTGCATTAATATGCTGCAGTTGGGTAAGATAATGGTAGGGAAATGAGGATGCTAGCTTTACAGGAAATCTTCCCTAAACAACAATATAATCTCAGAGAAATGTGTAAGTCAACAATGGCACGCATACTTTCCATGGAATCAGCTGTCTCTGTATCCTTGTGCATATGAATTTCTCTATGTATATGTCTATTCTTATCAGTAGGATCTGGTACATACAACATACATGCCTGTTCTGAAGAAAGTAGCTAGAGTTTCAACTGCTGTGGTGTGGGTCCTATAAAACCTGGTCTTATAAACTGACTAAAAATTTATCGTTATTTTTGTTAAGAATCATTCCCTGTAAGCACTTAGGCTTGCTTCTCTGTGGAAAAATGTTCCATTTATATGGGTTTTGAATATCAGCTGCAGTTACTTTGATGACAAGTAAAATCACCAGCCATAGGCCCTCTAAAGGTTAAGTTTCATGTTCCAATTAGTGAAAGACAACTGGTAGATGGATCCCCAAATCAAATTAATGCAGGAGTTGTCTACTCTATTTAATTATGAGCCAAGTTTAAATAATCTTAATAGTAAGAATTCTACTCTGAGATTTTAAGAACAAAAACAACTGAATTTCAAAGCCTCTATTCAGTACCACAAGGCTCTGAGATTTATTCAGAGAGCAAATTCCTTTTAATTGAAAAACTATCTCTGTGTATATGATGAGTGCTCATATTTGCTTGCCTACGCTTTCATGTGAAGGTCAGAGGTAGATGTGGAGTGCTTTTCACTGTTCCTTTACACCTCATTTCTTTGATACAAAGTCTCTCAATGACGTTTAAGCTCACTGGCTACAATGCTGGGCAGTGAGCTCCAGGTATCTGCCTGTCACCCCTTCCCAGTTTGTGCTAAGATTATAGACATACATGATCACACCCAACATTTTGTTTAGACATGGAAAATGAACCATCTTCCCATCCCAAAGAACATTCAGGATACCTAAAGCGTGCACCAGACATCTCAGGTTGCTAAATAAAAATAAAGATGGGAAACAAACAAACCACACATCAAGTAAAATAAATATAGCGAGTATCAGCAAATGTAGCCCTTAGGTAAACTTTTTCTGAACTGCAAAGAGAAGCAAACAGGACCTTCAAGTAAAATGCAACTGATTCTCAAGGTCATATCTTCAGAAACATTATTTAAAGATATGTAGTGTTTATTCCTTTTTCATGTTTCCTTTGCCATTTTCAGCGGTGTCAACTAATGATCAAATATGCCCATTATCTTTTTCTTGTGGTTGTTTTCCAGCCAGAAAAATGAAAACATGGTGCAAAAGTCAGAGATAAATTTTCACTCCATGTTCTAAGGCTATAAATTTTTCTTTATACAGTGATTTGCACTGTTGATAAACACATTGTTCTGTCAAATGTTGGTAGTAGTGTTGCCACTGTTTATTGGCAATGTTGTAGTGCCAGATAGCAAAATTGCATGCATAAATATGGGAACTTTGTGCCTACAGTTTTAAAAGACATTCAATTGTCCCGTGAGAAAGACCTGCCCTCACGCTATAGAAAAGCATGGTACATTAGCTTTTTAAGGGCCACTGGGGAGTATTTAAATTTACTGAAAGCTCAGAAGCAAGTGCAATGCCAAGTGGCATTACTTACTGGCCCTCAAACAGTTTACTTCACTGATCAATTTATTAACCAGGTTTGATGTCTTACATATTTCTTTCATATCACTTAAGGCTGTTTTTGTAACAATGCAAAATGAGAGGGCAAATACTTCCAAAAAGACACTGAACACAAAAGTACCTTTTTTGCTATTTAATACTTAAGGAAACTTAGCCAGTTCTTGCTCTACTATGAGGTGCTTCACAGGGTGCTTTATTTGAGCTCTCTCTGATTTTTCATCTATGATCATGAACTTCCCTCTTAGAACTGCTTTAATTGTATACCACAGGCTTCAGGATATTGTCTTTCAATCTACATTTGATTCTAAGAAGCCTTAATTTCCCACCCGATTTCTTTCCCAAGGCATTGATCATAAAACCATGTATTGCTCAGTTTGCATATTTGCAAAGATTCTGAGGTCTCTCTTGCTGTTGGTTTCTATGCTTATTCCATTCTCCTGTGATAAAACACAAGAAACAATTTCTAATTTCTCATATTTGTGAAGACTTGCTTTATATCCTAAAATATCTCCTTTAGAGAACATTCCATGGGCTGCTATTCAAGGTTGAATATTCTGTACATTCCAAAATGTTGATTTGGTCTGTAGTGCCATTCTTTTGTTTTGTTTTGTTTTGTTTTAGAGGACAGGGTTTTTCTTTTGCTTTGGGGCCTGTCCTGGAACTTGATCTGTAGACCAGGCTGACTTCAAACTCACAGAGAAATGCTTGCCTCTGCCTCCAGAGTCCTGGGCTTAAAGGTGTGCACCAACACCGCCTAGCACCATTTAATTCTTATGCCTCTTCTTTTCTATTTTGCCTAAATGACATATCTATAAGTAAAAGGGTGGTACTAATGTTACTCACTTTTAAAAATTGAGGTCAATTTGAGTCTTTATATCTAGTAATATTTACCTCAGGAAACTAAGTGTAGTATTGTTCTGTTTGCACGTATTTATAATTGTTATATCCTGTTGATGGATTTAAAAATTTGTCAGTAGTAAGACCTTCCTTGTTTCCTCCAAGTAATGTTGGTTTCAGTTCTGCTCTGTCGTATGTGGATATAGCAATATCTTGCTTTCATTAGCGTTTTCATTTGTTTGCAGTAACTTTTTTGATTCTTTTAATTTCATCCTGTATTTGTCTTTTCCAGGGAGGCACATCTCTTGCAGGCAGCCCCAAACTAGGTGGTGTTTTTTAGCCCAATTTGTGAAGCTGAATGCTTCAGTTGGAGAATAGAGACTAATAACATTCACAGTTATTAAAGGTGTGTACTATTCCTTTCACTTGTCTTCCTTGTAATGTTTGATTATTTTCTAATCCCCATAGGTTTTCCACGTTTTAGTATATTTAATTTTTCCTGTATTGTCCTGGCTGTGTTTATCTCCCTCTTCCATGTAGGAGAGAAGTTCTAAGTATCTCCTGCAATGAAGGCTTAATGAATTAACATCATTCCACAATCTTCTGGTTTATGGAAGAGTTTGGTTGTATTTTAATCAGTTTGTTTCTCTGAGTGGTTTAGTATTTCTCTCTTACAGCTTTCAAAAATTTTTCTTTATTTGATGCACTTAGTGTGTTAGTTATACAGTGGTGTGGGAAGAATCATTTCTGGTCATATTTGTTTGGGGTTCTAAAAGTATTCCTTGATCTGGTTGTATACTAGTTGGGATTTTTCTCTTTTTGTTTGATTATGTTTTTAGTTTGTACCTCAAAATATAGAGGACAAATTTTAAAATATAGGTATAAAATGATTTTCTGAACAGGATTCTTTTAGCTCAAGATATCCATGGATAATCATTGATATAGTCAAGCTTGTAGTCATGTTAGTTAGATTTTCTAGATATATAGAGATATATTTCAGTTAGATAGACATTCTTCATATCTTTCAAAGATAACAGAATATGGCATTTAAATATTTTAATAACTTAAGACTTTTCATGACAATGAGACATGTCTGCTCCTGGCAGCACCAGCTGCTTCAAGAGGAAGATGGGCTTCGAAGAGGCTCCTTATGGAATTGGGCAAGAAACTGCTCTTGCCTGGACTGTTACATAAACTGGATACAAAGAACCCGCAGAGAGAGGACTGCTGAACTTGCCTAAAGGTGAGATGATCCTTCAGGGTTCCTGATTCATGAAAGAGTCTATGAGACATTCTGCAGGACACAGAAGAAAGTGACTGAACTGTCTTTGAATTTTCCTGCTTCATGG